>BOPP01000019.1:7456871-7479281 GCA_017312745.1 Gryllus bimaculatus
GCCCGCCCGCCCGCCCACCCGCCTGATTTAGGGCGAGAGGCGCTATTCGCGGCGGCTGCAGGAGTTGCGACGCAGACTGGCAACGAACAACGCGACGCTAACGGTAGCTGTGGTTACAACGTTGAAAGCAGAAGCGTCTGACAAAAAATGGTGCTGAGAATGATAATGTCACGATTAAAATGTTCGCAGTTAAGTGATGGGGAAAGCAAGAAGCCAAATGGCAATCCATTGGACGTTCGTGAATGCGTCTGAATGATTGAAATCAATGCCCTAGGTTTGGACGAAGCAGTACAATGGATTATGAGCGTGTACATGTACAAAAACTTATTAATTGGTTCTGATAATGCACACACATGTACACATTTTTTGTTTAATAAGCAAACAATTATAACTGAGATAAATGTTCTTCAGCATAAATCTGTGACATAAACGAGAAAGAAATTAATGAGTTGTTGCTGTTCATTCAGTATCTCGGCTGATAGTGATGTCTTTCACGAATGATTCTAAGATATATCACTACACTAGAACGTCTTGCATGTAAATCTCAAAGCAATTACTTTGCAACTTTGTAGAAGATGCGCTGCTATACGTCGCCAACTCACCATTACTTTCATAGCTAGACCTTTTGGCTGTAAACTTGTGTATGTTAGTTTAGCTAGTCATCCTCTGCTTAAGGAATCGTTTGCAAATACTTCTCTCTTTATCTTTCCGATTTTCAACATAACAGCTAACATGAGCGAAATTTAAATGAAAAGGACATTGTGTAAATGGATCATTTAGAAGCACGGTGAAAATATCTTCATTCCTTTGAAAACTTCTCATAAAAAATACCAGTTATCTCACTGTGAATGAGCAAATACGTTGAGGAGTGTTATTAGAGAGCTAAAGAGTAATACTAGGAAATGGAGTTAGCCTTCATCGACAAGCAAGCCAATGCGGAGTACTGCACGTGCTTTACACGCAGTAGGTACGTGTCGTCTTTTGGCTATTCAAAAAGGAAGTAGTCGAGTCTTAAACAAGATGAAACTGTCTAACTGCATTGAAGTTCAATGGCATTGTCTGTTTGAGAGAGATCTTATCAATCGAAGCAAAACAAAAGGGTCCCTTATATGTACAAATCAATGCATATGCATACTCACACATCACAATAGTCAGTGTTATCGTATGGTTCACAGTGCCATGATTGCCATTTTCACGCCTTCCGCTGTGAATCACGTACCATCGGATCCATTCCGGCAGGCACTCTCATCAGGCCGGTATTCCAAAAGTAACGGGGGAAAAATAGGAAGTTCAACTTCATTACCCGAAGAGATAATTCAGAAATCTAAAACAGATGCCGTTTGTATAAAATATCTTCACACTAAGTAATACTTCCACACCAAGCAACACCACAAAGAATCTTTTATTCCACGCAAACGCGCCACAAAGCAAGCCTACCGACACTCCAGGTTATTCCAGAATTGGAGAAAGAACCACAACGGCAGATGTTCAAAACTGAAAAGAGAAGGAACTCGCGAAGCGATAGCTATCAAGGATCGGTCTCACTCCCCGATGTTGTGGCCAACCCCGAAACGTGACCTGTGGGGAGGGCGCGGGACTGCGCCTGGGCTGGCTGGGCAGCTTGCACCTTTTGGCTACGACTCCTCCCCATCGTGACCAGCTCGCATTCGTACCGGACTTACAGCGCCCCACCGCTGCTACATTCGCTGGAAAGACCTTCCTCGCTGTCAGATAATGTAATTATCTTTATTTTAAGTATTATCTAATTTTAGACTGAAATTATCATTCTTAAACCAGTTACCCTGCAATTTAATATCTACAATTTCTTATATCACTTCATTGTGGCAACAATTTTCTAATTTACTTCATGGCGTAGTATTATGTGAAGTAGAATTTTAGCTGTAGGAAATGAACAGGAAGAATGTAAATTGATATATAGTTTATAGACACATTAAATTAAGATCCGTCATAAGGTCCGCCACATCTTTCTTAGTTGTTTTCTAGTCGTAACATAATTTTGTTGTTCTATGAAAGCCAGGGATCACTATTGACCAATAGTATAACCAGTACATCAACAAACGAATTATCTAAATCAGTTCCACAGATATTCTCCCAGAAAATAATTTGTCTAATTTGTCCGATTCTTGATTTCTTGGAGTGCAGCGATTCAACATATCATTACGCCTTGACACGTACAAACCAAAACTTTCTGTTTTTGTGTACCTCTGTTGTTCAATTCTTTCATTACACTGCTATATGTGCATCGTCTGTTTCCTCAGATCTGCTCTGAATCTTTCCCAAATAAACGCAATAGATGTACACGCTAATCTACTTTACGTACAGCAGAAGAAGCAAACGTTTGCATTTCGCCCACGACTTAGCCCACACAAAATAACAAACGCCCCGTCGCGTCGCGTCTGTTCGCCTAGAACGTGAAAAGGGGCAGGCGCCAGAAAATTAGATAATAGCACCCTCCTCGGCCAGCGCACTCTGTCAATACTAAGCGGCTGCATCTCTGAAGAAGGGACAACCCTAACGGAAGCTCCGACGCCCTTGTTTTTCTCGACAAATCCAGCATTCCGACGCCGTGTTCAGAGATAGGCCGCTGTATTAAACGCTGACTTCATCGCTCGATGGGAGCGCAGTTCTCGGTATTCCGATACTAACAGATGAGAGGGAACCGTTTGCGGTAGCAACGAACTTTTACCGCTTCATCTAACAGAACGAGATAAAACGGTTCAATGAAGAACATCAAAAGACCGCGTGACATATCGATAGCTCTTATTCAATGTGCTTTGCAATGTACATAGCATGATCTATCCTGCTTCTCTAACTTTGCTTTTAAGGGAGAAGATGAAGCCTGCTATCGGATATTTCTTAAGACGCATATTTCGAGATTAAGTTACCAGAGGTTTGGAAGAAGTACCTGTTAGTACTGCTTTTTAATCTCTGTTTGAAAGGCGTTGTTTTAACTAACAGTAAGAAATTCTTCGTTTTTCGCACAACGCATTTGTCATTGGTTGAGATCTGTTAGGTTATTTGCATAACCTGACGACGGCTCCAGAAATCAACAAATATCTCGGCTGTCCAATCCAGACAAACCAAACTTTCGAATAGTTATTATTAGTGCATTAGGAGACACTGTCAAATAAAAAAAAAATACATTACCAGGAAAACATTTGGTACATTTTCCCCCCTACGTGCAGTGACAAGTAGAACTTTTGTAGAACACATTTTGAAGATGGTATAGTTTTTAGGACACTCTTAAAAACACCGCTTTTTTTGAGAATATACATACGAGTATCTTACATTTATATCTTTAGAGAGGAGGCACACTTCAGAGTAAATATTGAATGACAGAAGTTAAAAAAATAAAATATTCGAGAGATTATACAGAATTATGTTGGTATGCTCATTAAGGAACATTGATGTAAAAGACAAAATAGATATTACGAAAAGGGGAAAGTACTTTTCTCTGAAAACATCATTTCGAAGTTGTCACGTCCCTATACGATTTCATTTGCCTAAGACTGGACATTGAAACCGTTCCAGGTGTCAGGGGGAAGCGCAAATCTCAAAAAGTCTTTTTAATAAGAAATATTTCACATTACACCTACCTTACATAATCTCAAAATACGTAATGAAAGTTGTTTTTCTAATTTCAAATGGTTCCTCAAATTATATCTTTCTTCAACTTGAAGATGGGAAACAATTTGTAGTGAAAATGGACAACTTCTCTCTGAATTATTCCATAAAATGCATTGGAACAGAGGAATTTCAATGAATATAAAGAAATATTCGCGCGAGATACGCGTGGAGAAGATGACTTGGCCATTTGACTTGATACTATTTTACGAGCTTCCTACGGGGGATGAATGCATCTGGGGCCCATGCTCCGTCGCCGTAAGAGGATCGAGGCTGCAGCCGCGGGCGGAGGCGGCGGTTGCGGCAGTGGCGCGTCGGAGATACGGCGCGCGCGATAGCAGCGGCGCGAAGGGGGCGGGGAAGGGGCGGCGGCGGCGCGGTGGGGGCGGCAGCTGCTAATTGGGCCGATTGTAAGCGGCGACGCGCCGGTCGCGAGCGAGAATGATTTACGCTCTCCCACTAAATGGAAGGCGGCGCGAGGGCTGTGAAGGGTTAATAAGGTGGACAGTCCCGTGGGCCGGCACACCCCCGAAGCACGCGGTCGCCGTCGGGGCGGGGAAGGCGGGGGTGGGGAAGCAGGGTGCGAGCGGCGGGCAGGTTCGGCGAGGGGGGGGCAGCGAGGGCGAGCAAGAAGAAGACACAAAGGGCGACGGACGCTCCAGACAGCGACCACAGCCCCTATAATCGAGGGGGTTTATAACACTTTATTGAGCTGTAAATATAAGACAGCGGGGGCGGCGAAGGGCGCGCGGCTTGGGGGCACGGAGAGACATTCCAGAGCGCGCGGCCTCTAATAGAACGCCCGCCGCCGCCGCCGTCCCCGCCTCCCCTTCCCCCGTCCCCCGTCCCGCCGGGTCGTCTTAGGCGGAGGCTGCGTCCTTAAGTAGCTTCCATTACTTTATTTAGTTCCTAAACCGCTCGTCAAGGAAGCGCCCTTAATAACAGTGGCCACAGCAGGGTGGTGGTTTTGGTTTTGGTAACTATGTTATTAGAGCGCATGTCAATTAAAAAATGCTACCACTTTCGTTGGTCATTCTATAAGAAAATTGTATTTGCTGGAGTAAATCTGTCCTGTGCCTTTGTAACCTCACAATTATCTTGAATTGCAATATATGGTTTCGGAATTCGAGATGAAAATACGTAAGTTACATAGTGCATTATACCTCCCAATTTTCAAGATTTGTTAATAGAAAATACCGCCCCAATATAATGAAGTGATTTCAAAAATATCACTCATAACCTAGTAATTCATATGCATTTTATAGTAACACTGGGTAAGATTCATTAGAAATAATTGAATGAATAGATGAATCTTTTTCGTACCTTGTTGTCATTAATGGCCCCAATAATGTTGTCATCAATACTGGTTACACAATTACTGTGCAGACAGTTCCAACTCTATTCACCATGCATCCTCTTTCACGTAACCTGTATCCTCTCCCATTCTAACACTAAATACTATTTTTGCAAAATTAGCAGCAATATGAAGTTCATACAAAACAGTGTAAAGAAACTAAAAAACGTGTATTATTTACACTCAGGAAAAAAAATTAGACACATGTGATGGCATTGTCACCGAATAAAACCCAACATAAGTCAGTAAAAATTGTAAACACTCATTTACATTTTTTTTAACTATCAGTACTTGAATGATGATTTCAAATAATTTACTTTAAATTTTATCGTAATTGCAGTAACTCAAGCAAATGCCAGTATTGACGTAAATTGAGTAAAATTCTTAAGAAAGGCGAAAAATGGTAGTAAATAAATGTGTGTAGACACTTGAAATAAAGAGCGAGGTGACAGTCACACCTGGCGCGGTGCACAGGCAATGCAGGCGGTGACGTGTTGGCTGAGGGCGGGGCCCCTGCCGCCCTCCATGCACACACGCTGGCTTGTCGCAGGTCAGGCCCGCAGCGCAGCGTAGCTCAGCCCAGCTCCGAGCAGGCGGCGGAGCGCCGCCTAATCCCGGTTTATGGTATACCCCCAAGGAGATCCACGGGGACTGCTGGAGTGTCCGTGAGTGACTATGTACACACACATGTTCCGAGAAGCGCCCAAGCTCAGGAAGTATATGATGGTGTAGCAACGACGTTGAGCGACGACGAACCATGCGTGTAAAATGACCAAGTAGGTGTTTACAGTGCAAACTCCATCTTGTCCTAGGATGATAGTTTCTGCCACATTAGAGTGTGAACATCAGAAATTATCTTTGGCCCTAAAGAATCTGTTTTTATGAAACATAAACGGAGATACCATGAAAAAAGGTATTTTTTACCTGAAAGTTTTGATACAGAAAGCAGATTCATTCTCTTATCACAAATGCCATGTCTCGGTGATTAACATAGAATTCAACGAAATGAAAGAGGAGTACGAGTTAAAAAGAACGCAAACATAAGAAGGTAAGCTCTAGTTGCAATAGTAGTACACTGAAACAATCATAATTTAATGTTAGTTAACGGGCGATTCACAATCACTAGACGTAATGAGTCATTGATATTTTAGAGGCAAAAATGTAGTGCTCTTATTCTTTTAAGTGTACGGAGCTGATGTAGATACGAATAATACAATAAAATCATGAAGTTATTTATTATAACTTTTCTTGAAAGTATCTGTTAAAAATTCATAGAAAATTCTGGTAACTAGATATTTTTATTCGTAACCTCTAGATGAACTGACACATTTGAAGTTTCATTATTCGAAGGCATTGCCTGCTATTGCGATCGAGCGATAATCTCCCCGGCCCCCGAAAGTTTTCGGTCAACGAACACGCGCAATGCTCTAAAAATAATCGCCCAGACGCAACTCTCCCCGAAGAAGGCAGAGGACGCCGGAAGGCTCTCTCGGGAGGATGAGCAGTGTGGCGCGTGCGGGGTGACAGCGGCGCTAACAGCTTCCTAAACAGCGAGACGAAAGGGCGGCGCCCTCTCACGGAGAGGTCGGGGGCGCAGGGAAGGGGAAGGACAAATGAGGCGGCTCTCGCGTAATAGCGCCCGCCTGAAGCGCGTCGCTCGAAATACCCGCGCGACAATGCGTGCGAGGCGCGCGATCCATCAGCCGCTCGCGCGCGGAGAGCCCAGACGCGCACCACGAATAGGCGGCGGGAGTGCTCGCGCCCGGCGCCTCGTTATTAGGGCCACGCCTAGAAAATGTATTCTTTTTACGGCATTGCTCCCATCGGCCCCTGAGACCTTGTCTGTTGATGTTTACTTTACCCTCAATTGATGTGTTCACAACACCCAGAGCGGATCTTTACAGGAACGGGCGACAACTCACGAGGAATTTTATGATTGGGGAGAAATCATTAGGTATCTTACGAAAAAAACCTCTTGAAAAAACAAATGATCTCTGGAATGTTTACATGAATATTTGAAATAATTGAAGAATAATTGCGCCAAAGACAAGGTTTTCTGCAATCAGCGTTGGAATTATTTGCAATTTTTGTCACGTGTTCACTTTTTCATTCTTACAAAAATATTTTGAAGTTTCACAAGTAAGCATGCAGGATTTCACAAAATATACTTCGCTTGAAATACAACCTTCAAACAATACATGTTTAGGGGTCTAACTCTTTTCTTGCTCCCAACAGAAAGAATACGAGTTTTAGTTTTCGTATCTAATACTGATCGTTCACAAGTGCGTACTTATGTTTCCATGTGGCTTTTTATGAATTTTTCCCTGTAAATAAGAAAAATTGTAAGACAAATAAGACGACTTTTACGTTTTTTCTCTTAACACCTCTAAATTAAAAGAATTTGTACCACAAAAGAAAAACGAAATGAATTAATGACTAACATGGCAAGCATCATAAATCTTGGAACTGACTTACAGAATTGATCATGATGATAATGATAACGTTGATATCTAGATGTTAAAATATGAATAAGATCTTTGTTATCTGATTTTTTTCGAGTTCACACACACGAAATAATTAGCCTGTGCAGTTTCTACGTATACGTACTACGCCAATGGAACACAACTGAGAAAAGAGGTAAGATATTTATAATGAAAGACGAGAGAGAAAAAAACTTCGGAAGGCAACTCAAACCTTAAAAATAATAAGCAAAGACGATGTTGCGTCGGTAAAGCGACAGAATGAATAACTGTCTCGCTCAGAAAGTAACTGCAGTTCCCCGAGAGCACCTGTCCTAACAAATAGGGATCTGTCTTCCACGAAAACACGATACTCTTCCTCTGTAACAGAAATGCGTTTTGCACCATTCTCTTAGAGATTTGACAGAGGACAATGACCTCAGTCTGACAAACGAAAGGTAAAGAAAACTCGAATGTTCGATAGGACTTATAGGAGATTTGATGATTCAGGAAAATATTTTCTAGATTACTGTTGCAAGGCACGCAAATAATTGATAGTGGAGAATAAAATTTTCAAACCGCTGGCCTATGTCAAAATTTGATTTTTATATACGTAATATTTTACAATTTATATTTGCATTTGATATATTGATGATTTATGGAACAATAACATTTGAGAAAACTTATAATACTTGCAAATGTGAAAGAGAAAGTGAAGAAGACATTTAAATGAAGAAATTAGTCTTACGATAATTCTCCAATAATTTCATTGCCATGGCAATTTTAACCTAATTATGTAATTTTGGATGAAATCTGAAAATCTAGTTCACCTACCCAATGATGGTCGCGTGATTTGCGTGGCTTTAGTGGCATTGAAGGGCTTTGATGGGCGGTGAGGGGTGTTGAGGAACTTTGAGAGGCGGGTTGATGGACATTGAGGCATATTGAGGGGCGTTCAGCGATTTTGGGGGTGTAGAGGGATGTTGAGGTATGTTGAGGTATGTTGAGGAGCGTTGAAGGAGAAGGGGTGTTGAAAGGGGGTGGAGGGGCGTTGCGAGGCGTGAGCACGCGCTCTCCTGGCATTGGGGCGTGGCTGGCAGGCGGCGCCACGCGACACAACCGGCGCTGCGTCGTGCCGGGGCGCCGCATAAAAAGCGGGCCTTTGATTAATGGGTGTGGAACGCGCGGGCGACGCGACGCCTCGGGAGCGGCCCGGCGGGCCGGCGAGCGCGTGTTCTTTGGACCCGTGCTCTCTTCCTTCCCCCTGGTGTCACCGCACCGGCCTTCCTAGAACGAGGACTGCCCGATGGGGGAGTGGGAGAACAAGGAACTTCATTGGATTTCGCGGAACTCGAAAGGGGAAATGGTGTATTGTTTTTGAATTATCTTAGAAAACATACGCATTTTTCTTCCGATCCGAAACATCACTATACAAATATAAATGTTGGAGAGTGAAATGGGATATTTTGGGAATATTTTAATCCCAATTACTTTTCTAATATACTTTATATAATATATAAATATCTAATATACTTTTAAATTTATCAAACTTTGTGTAATTATTTTATTAGGAATTTAATGTACGTTAAAAAGTCTTGTTATACTATTACTTCATTTGGTTCATTAAAGAGGGTTTTAGCACTTATATACACGATCCTTTTTTCAATATAGGCGACCTTGTGACTGTGCCTTCCATAGCGACCTTGTAACTGTGCCTTCCATACGACTTGCAAGTTTTCTTCTTCATCCTTCATCTTAAAATACAAATTATTGACCCTAAACTATTTTTATGGCTCTTAAATTCCCAAATGCTATTCCTCTCTTTTAAAATATTATATCAACCTACAGTCTCAAGTTCTGCAAAGCTAGTTGTCTTAACTTAAAATTAAGACCAAGCAATAACACTGCTCTTAATCAATTTGAAAACAAATTGTAACCATACAGTGTTTGATTCTCAAACTTTTCCTTTACGAAGGAAAATATATTATGTAAGTACTAATTACAAATTACACACTATGAATATTTTAATGGTAAAGAAACGGTTGCTTCCTAACGCAATGACTTAAGTAATGCAACACATTATTACATCCAACGAAATATACTAACGAATTATAGAAACTTTCAATTGAACATACTTCTTTCGTTACCGCTTTGCTATCCACCAAATCGTCATCTACAAACCAGCCTTGATAATCATCGGTTTGCCTCAGCGTCTTTTCACCACGGCCAACCTCGGCGATCAACGGTTCCTTTTGACCATTCCCCACATCACACCAACCCGCTTCCCGCCATCTCTCTGCGCCATCTCGCCCTCCGCACCCGGCCGCCCTGACGCGCGCGAGGGAGGGGAGGAAGGGGGGGGCGTGTCCCACCCGAATTTTCCAGAGCGGAGAAAACCAACAAACGTATTGTGCGAGTCAGCAGCGGCCGCCGCAAAGACGCGCCCATCGCCGCCGCGGCGGGTGAGGGCGGGGCCCCCTGCGTGTTGCGCGTATTTGGCGCATTATGAGGCGGTGAATGGGCGAGATAACTCCATTTAAGCTGCTACGTTTGGGAGTAACAACGGCGTTTCCTGTTCGGCCGCGGGGCATTCGCGGAGGGCGGCGGGAGGAGGGGGCTGGGCGGGGGAGGGCTTTGTGGCGGTGTCGGGTGTCGCCGCGGCCGGACGCGGGCTGTTGATCCCAGCTGCCCCTGCTGCGCGCGGCGCGTTTGCCCGTTTTGCGCCGCGCGCCGCTCGCCACCCCGCCTGCCCACGCCGCGCCGCGCCGCTCCCCGCCGCGCCACGTGGCCCAACACAGCCCCTCGGCGCAGGTCAGAGCGGGCGAGCATGCAACTTTCTCCTCACGGCCCCTCGTTAATATTTTACTTCCAACGACTGTAAATGACCCTACGATATAATGGTGTACGATATAATGGTAATAATTAGAATTAGAATAAGCAACTGAAGAATGGAGAAAGTATATCAATCAACAATCATCTAATCATTGAGTTGTTAATTAACATGCTTGCCATGAAAGTACACTTTCATCGATTGACAGAAGTGTTATCAGATTATAACTTTGTTAGAAAAAGCACTTCCTTAAGTATCACATTCGTAAGTACATGCGCTGTTCTAAGCAAAGTCGAAGGTAGGGCTTCAACCCACCTCCTAGCGAGCTCATTCTTTTAAACAGGAAGCTATTTCTGTTAGCGGTTTCGAAATTCCTGCCTTTCCACAGCAACGAAAATTATTTGCGAAAGGCCCTGGGGCAACCCAAAACGACCCAAAACAGCGAAGATTCCGGACGCTTGTAGCAGCATGCCTGAGTTCGTATCCTGGAGTCCATGACCACAAACAGACTAAAGAACAATATTTTCCCTTCCAGCGACATCGTAGGGAACGTAATATAAAACATCAAATTTCTTATGAAACACAATAAAACAAAAAAGAATCTAGTAATGAATAGTATTCTCTATTGATAAGAAACAATGGACATTTTTTGAGATATTTACCAGGGGAAAAATAAAATCTAGTTATTATTCCTTTTAAAATGCAGGCATGCCTTTTTTAGTAATAATACTATATATATATATATATATATATATATATATATATATATATATATACATATATAAAAACATAAAATAAACACGCTTTTGAGAAAGTGTTTCTTCAAATATGCATCTTCACAGTGGCGCAATATAAATGTTAAACGCGAAATTAATGCGTAATAATTAGTGAAAAGTAATGATTTTTTTTTATTCGGGTGTTTTTCGAATACATCAAAAGAAATCATAAATACAGACGTTTATATTCTTTATTTAATTGCCGAAACAAACGTGTATTCTACTTCCTTGTCCTCCGTGTAACGAGGGCGATGTATTTAAAGCCTCGCCTTCACCCGCTGCGCCAGCGGAGCCGGCGACCGGCAGGCCCCACGTGGTGGCGCTGCGCAGCGCGGAGTGCCGGCGCTGGGGCGTCGCCGGAGACCACGTGTTCGAGGCGGGTGCAACGCCCTGCGGCAGCGCGGCGGGAGGCTGATTGCCGCATCCGTGGGAAGGGCGGTGACAGCTGAGCGCGGGGGAGCGCAAGGGGAAGAGCGTCATTGCGCGCACTCGCCGTCCAGCACTCCCCCGCCCGCCCGCCCGCGCGACCACCGGCGGCGAGAGTCCTGTCGCGCTGCCTGCGACCAGCGCCAACACATCGCCGTTTAGCATATGGAAGGATTATGTTGGCTCTGAAACCTACTCTAGGGCAGCGTTACATGCACGTTCGTAATACGCAGTTCGGCCTTTAACCAAAAGAAATGTGGAGAGGAAATACTCGGTTTCCCTAATGGCAATATTTACAAACACATGTCGCAAAACTTCTGAATAAGAAACGAAAAAAACTTTATACCTAATGCATTCGTTAACATACGAATTGGAAGCGTGATGGGGGAATAGTGTGTCTGAGGCTGGGTGTGTATGTGATGGAGCGAGCGAGAGAGCGAGCGAACGAGAGTGAGGGGGGGGGGAGAGGGAGGATAAAAGCATGGAAAAATATTTACAATTTTGAAAAAGATACGGGCAAGAAAGAGACAAATGAGAAAGGATACAATGATATTTTGAAAAAGTAAAAATCTGTGCGTATAATTGCCTAAAAAACGCCCTCTACATCTCATTCAGTTGGTTTTAAAGATATCAAATTTTTTGCAGTCTGAATAAAAAATTATTGCTTGTGTTATAGTAACTTCATGTGCAAATACAATAATCATATTATTTTAAATATTATATGAAAACCTCAAACAAATGTACAGCATTTTACACATACACCGAAATAAGACTCAAAAAGCAATAATAAATTGAACGAAAAATCCCTATTTTCAATTAAACATTTAATTAATTTTTAAATAAACGTTAATTTAGGGAAAATTGCTAACAGTGGTTTACCGGGGGGGTCGCATTTCTTCAATTCAAAGCCGGCCACTGGTTCCCAAACCAAGGACGCGGGCCTGGCTAACATGGTAAATCCGCAGGCGGTGCCGAAGGCTGTCGTGCGACGGCAGAGGAGCCTCCGTAGCGCCCGCCCGCATCCGCGCCGCCAACTTAATCAGAAAATTAATTTCCTTCCTTGTCACTCACTCGCGGTGAGTTTCCTCGCGGGCCTCGGAGATGGGAATGGTAGTGAAATCAATTTAATTCACTTAGAACCCACTCTAATGTACACAGTAATTAAACGGGACGTCCCTGAAACGACAAGATAATAAGGGAATTTAATTCTTACGAACACGTGCTGTGAGTTCCTGTCGGGATGGTGGCTTGAAAGGAATTTCTGTCCCACTTTCGTGTACGTACTCCTAATGTATGTTCCGGGTTAAATAAAATACTGTATATTTAGGCTATTACTTTCCAAAATATTGAATATTATAAGGAAAATTATTATGGAATTCAAATAAAATTTCATACACAAGTCACATGTGTAGTTGTCAATCTATTTTAGATGCAATGAAATAATTGTAAATAATATATAAATGTAATTACATTGTCTTATGAAGCACTTTTATTTACTTTTCGATATAGTTCAAATATTTCAAGAAAAATGCATTGAAGTCTCATAAACTTCCTGTGTTTTCTGTTAGTATATCTATACATTCACGCTAGCTGACAGTTAATTCCTTCGTTGCCTAAGTAGGAAGTTCTCTTCTAATGTTAATATGGATGATTACAAACATTTCCAGACTCCGTCCTTGAACCCACCAGAATGCGGGCATCGTCCTGAAACTATCTTCTCCATTCCCCGAAAAAAACTCTTATCAAGAAAGACACAAACACACATTCCAGACGACACACACGATCGGGCACTTGTCTGCAAAAGGGAAACAACGCTCACAAAAGGATTTTGTGTGTTTTGCACACAAATCATTTAAGTTTATTCTCAATTCTTGAATGGAGGAAAGAACCATGTACGTTAATTGCGTAAGATAATTGAAATACATTAATAAACTCGTTTTAATTTACCTTCGAATATAGACTTAAGATACGAAAATTCACCTAATTACTTTAAAAACAAATTTACAAACTTCCTTAGCAGCGTTGTGAATGTGAGTTTTGAAAAAAACGGTCTATCTCGATTTCGCTGCACCTCTACGCGGAAATGCAGATATAATTGTTTACTTCCTAGAGACGATCAAACAGAGTGTGATGTTTTTGTACAACTATGTTGCAACTCACAGTCAACTCGCACATTATCTCGATGACTTGTACACTAAACTGTGTACTCGCCTTTAGGAGGACGCAGTATCTTCCACAATTTTTATGGCCAATATCTCATCGAGAGCAAATATATTACTACTTGACGATTAAAGTGTATTTACCGAAACCCCGACACATGGGTCCTGGCTTAGGAGCCGAGCGGAGCCGGGTCTCTCTAATAGAGTTCTCCTCATTGACATTCAATAGCGGCACGAGGTGAGAAAAACAAATATGAAATAAGGCCTCCGCCGCCGAGTAGGAGGCTCGCTGGATCTGTTACAGCGAGAACGCATCCTCCCAAGTCGGCTATTTATGCTGTAGGCTCCTTAATCCGAGCGGCGAGAAGCGAGCGTTTCGGGGACTGGCCACAAGACCTCGGACACCCATAGCGGACGCGCGTATCGCTCAAGTTCCTCAAAGCCAACAAACTTCCCTTATTCAAAATACAGAGACACTAAACTATTGAAATCGCGTTTGCAAAATTGTTGAAATTTCGACTCATATTTGGATTCGAAACTTGTAATACTGCTAGCATTAACTAAGATAAATTAATGGAATGGAAGAAACAATAATTAAACAAGGGAATGCATACACGCACAGGATAGAGCAAAACAAAAACTAATAATAATAATAATAATAATAATAATAATAATAATAATAATAATAATAATAATAATAAATAATAATAATAATAATTATTATTATTATTATTTCTAACTCCTGTCTATTTTTCCATGGTGTGGATAGTTCATTAAAAGATGTAGCCCAAAGGTATTGTCTCCGACGTTTTGCTTACAGAATAGAATTTATAATACTCAGAATATTTGAAAAACACATTAAATTGTTATACGTTGGTAATTTTAACAAAGACTAATTTTGTTCAAGTAGTATTTCTACTCAGCCCACAGTGTTCTGCATGACTTTCGCATCTAACACCAGTTGCGCAAAGTGCCCCATAAAGCAGGATAGTGAAACCAGGGATTTCGTGTTATTAAATCTTCACACAAAGCTGATTTCTGGGGAAGACTGTCCGCGGTAATTAAAATAGGAGACGATAAAATAGTAACTTCACCTGCTTATCCGGGGTATCGAGGAGGGGAACATACTGACACTGCTGACGTATATCTTGGCTTAGTTATATACATTAATTAGATTTGTGGGCTTAAAATTGATACGCTGGAGGACATACAAAATTCTAAAAATTAGTCAGAGATATAGCGCATGATGAACATAAAGTAGAAGCTAGGTTGATCTAACCCATCCAATGAGTGACGCACGATCTCAACTAATAATTGTTTTAGTTGATTTTTCTCATTTCGTAAAATAGATTTAAATAACATGTCTATTTGTTATTAAAATATTATTATAATTGTCAAGCATGACACAACGCAATATATTTCGTTGCTTTATCTATTAATATACACTTGCAAAAAATTAACAATAACTGGAAAGGACTGGTAATTGAAAACTATACAGGCAATAAAGAAGGAGAAGCAATGAAAAAATGGGTCTTTTAATGCTAAAATATCTTCAATACAATTATTTTGAGAATTAATTTGAGTATGACAACAACCATAGAGTAAAAATAATAACGTCCGTGTCATCATTACAGCTTGTTCATTCAACATCGGAGAAAGAATGAGAAATACTCAATGCGGATGTGGCGTAAAGTCAAAGAAAAAATAACAAAAAAATGCAATGTGAAAAGTAGCCATTCAATTTGCGCAATTTGTTTCGCGTTCTGGATGTGCCTGGATCGAATCTCGTGAAACTTCTTCGTACATGCCCAGTTTTCTTTAGAAGGAAGTTAACGACAAGGCACTTACAACCAGCAAGGTTGTTTCCGACATAACAGGTAATATCCAAGATGAGATGCAAGGTTCACATCGATTTACAAAAAATACAAATTAATGGAGGAAAACCACACTGTGTACTAGTAAAGCATTTTATAAATACAAGACTGTCGGAAATATGAAACAGACTAGAGAATGAACTTATCAGGGAATCATAGAATACAATTATGAATGTGAAAAAAATTATAAGGAAAGAAGGAATTTTCGTAAGATTGTATTCCATTAATATCAATTGCTTCCATATAGATAAAGACAAAGAACTGTCCTTTGCTGAGCACGCTAAGAATCAAACAATTTCAACTTTCACACAATTGTTTTGCATGGGGTTGCAGCAGACTGGTCTGACTCGTGTGTAAGCAGCATAATTCCTAATTAGGATGGATTAGTGTTTCCAGGCGCGTCACCTGATGACATTTGTTCAGCAAGTGTTTCTATTACGGGAGGTGGTGGTGAATTCTTTTAGCGGGATGGCGAGATCCGGCGCCGACTTACACGTTGGCTTTTCCAACCACATTTCACCCATCAGCGTGGCACCGCCGCAATTGTGACAAACTCTAAGCTCCGGACTGGCGTCCAGACATGTGTAGATGTGCAGTTCATGTACGTTTGGTTGTGTAAGGGGAGGATAGGTGAAAGAAGCTGAAGGAAAGGTCGCGCGCGCGGTCCGGGGTCTTTGTTAAGGCACTGCAGCGGCATCCGCCAGGTGTTAATAGAAGAAACCACAGAAATCTGTTGCTGAGAAAAGCTGGCCACCTGAATTCTTCTCCAGACTGCGGCTGATTTCGACCTTACTACGCAGCTAGATTAAAAAATAATTCCATCATCGGAACTCGAACCCTACGACTTCCCGGTCAGAGGCACTGCAGTGAAATTAATTGATACCCTGAGTCACCTAAGTCGGTCGAATTAGGACGTGAAGCATGGAGCGAGTCGCTAAGCAAGCATTTTGGGTAAAAAGTTAATGGCGGTAACTGAGGCTAAGGAGCATCAGTGCGATCCAATTAGTTTAAGTGACGTTAAGACCACTGATGATGACGACGATGATATTGACAAGGAAGACGCTTACAACTTGTGGAGATTCTGTTGAAACAGTGGTGGACGAACGACGGGTCCAAGCGTCCTAGAGTGTCCAGCAGCGGACTGTTGTGTGCCTCCATCGGGTCACGAGCGGGCCCAGAGCGTTCCAAGAGTTGGTGGAAGTGGAGGAGACTACGATAACATAGTTACGTCACGCGGCGCCGACGGCAATGCGGGGTCGTCGACCGCGCGCCGATAAGCTGTGGGGCGGGAGGTGGCGACGGCGGCGGTGGTGGCCACGCCAGTGTCCCCTGGCCAGCCGCCGCCACCACCCACGCCACTTCAGACACCGAAAAAAATTGGCCCTTTTGCATCGACATGTTGGGACTGAATCAGAGGACTTTATTATCTTTTTAGTGTAATTATAGGAGAGTCTAGCCTAGTTTTCTAGAAAGTTGCAGGTAAAATAATTGAATAATAGTATAGTTGCCCGGATCTGTTGGAGGGTGTTACCGTTCAACGACTATGATCATAGGGTCATTTGTTCGAAGCCTTTCATGGATATTCTAGGTACTTGTTCCTTGCCATTTTGTGGATTATGTACGGGACAATTGCGTTTGCTAGTTCCAAAACACCTCAAAGAGAATTAGTAGCCAGTTTGTGGCTCAGAAATAGTATTGAGGGAATGTTAAGAGAACTGAATTAAAACTAATAAGGCTCTAAGACTTAAAAATACAATAATATATTGACACGATTTCGCAATAATTGTTTTCGGAAAGAAACTTAAGTATTGTGAGTTCATGGGACCTGCATCCCACTCCCTAAAGACCGTTACACCGGGAGCACGAGCTAATAACGACGCCTCCACTCAAACAACTACACCGGCGGTGTCTAGGCCAGCCGTTTCAAAACAAGGTTCATAAAACATGTTGGCTGTTCACCCAGTGCTTTTGCTCTCAGCGTTGGTGCAACGACTAGAATACATTAATAAGATGACCTGGTTCTTTCTAGTTATTTTTCATGCATCACACATGCCCGGTAAAATGTGGTAAGCAATTATCATTTCGAAATTAAAACAATCACTTAAAGTACAGGTAAATCAAACAATTTTATTTATTTATAAAAAACTTTCAGACTTGAAAAACAA
Source organism: Gryllus bimaculatus (assembly GCA_017312745.1). Classification (NCBI taxonomy): domain Eukaryota; kingdom Metazoa; phylum Arthropoda; class Insecta; order Orthoptera; family Gryllidae; genus Gryllus; species Gryllus bimaculatus. Next base: position 7,474,560 of record BOPP01000019.1, read on the forward strand.
TATCTGTCTACGAACATATATTAATAGTAACAGTAAATCACAAATGTTTGCATGCGACAACGATTTCTACCGTGTTCTAAAACTGCGGAGAATCGATATGCAACAAATTCAGGGGGAAATTTCCGTATGCGATGGACGTCCTACTGAAACACGTGTTCGATTGAAACAAAGAGTCGTTCTGGGAGATGCGTAGTCAAGTACCGCCCTTTCGTGGAAGATGTCCAAGAAGGACACCCGTTGGCAACGCCATTCTCATAAACTTCTCTCTGGTGACCACGGGAGAGCGGCAGTGGCGATACAAAGGAGGTTATTGGCTATGGGTATTTAAAGATGGACACTGAAAAACGAAGAGGACAAGAAGGCAGTGAGAGGAACGAGGAGGATGGAAGTAACGGTGGGGAACGAAGGAGCGGAAAATGTCTGCAGTGACCAATGGACACATAAAAAGTGTTGTGGAAAGTTTGAGATCGACCAAAATTTGGAGAGGGCAACGAGCGGGCTTAAATATCGGAAGGCTTCAGAAGGAGGAAGATGACGAGAAGAAGAAAACAGGAGACGGAGAAGGTGAGGGAGGGAGAGGAGGAGAGGGTGGAGGAGGATAGGGAGGGTGAGAACAGGGAGGAGGAGAGGCATAAGGAGGTAGGACGAGAAAGAGGAGAAAAAGGAGGAGGAGGAGGAGGAGGAGGAGAAGGAGAAGGAGAAGAAGAAGAAGAAGAAGAAGAAGAAGAAGAAGAAGAGGGGTGGAGAAGAGAGGGAGAGCAGACGAAGAAGGAGAAGAAGTAGAAGAAGAACAGAGAGCGATGGAAACAGAGTTCGGCGAGGAGTAGCTTAAGTTTGCACGCAGCGGGAGGCTGCTGGCCGGACGCCCTCCATGAGCAGCCTTCGCAATTCAATCAGACGTCTGCGGCTGCCCAGCAGCGGGTCGGCGGTCGCGGGCGCACAACATGCGAAACGCAACGGCCGCGGGGCGGCGACAAAAAGCTGTGATTCTTGTTCCGCGGCTAATCGCAGGCGACGGCCGCCGCATTGCTATTCCGCGCCGCGCCCGTAAATTTGCCGCCGATCCGCGACGGCTGCAGCCTACGCAAGCAACGCGACGCTCCGATCCGCCCCGCTCCGCCCGCCCCGCTCCGCTCCGTCCTGCTCCGCCCGCCCCGCTCCGCCCGCTCCGCGCCGCCCCGCACGCTGCATCCGGAGCACAGCACGCCCTGCGTGCGCGAAGAGACGGAGCTCCTGTTCACATTCTGCTCGTAGCCGTGAAGGGAGGAAAAATGGGACGGGCGTTTCCAAGAGAATGTGGATTCTACCTTGCAGTGATAGTTGTCCAACTGGTCATAAAAGATAAATCTCTGTGAAATAGTAACATTCAATCCAGTGCTTCTGCGAATTCTATTTTAAATGCAAAGCAAAATTCCATTTAATATAAATTTTTGGAACTGAAAGAACCACGATGAGAATAAACGTGATTTCTATAATTTTACTTTAAATTCAATAGACATTATTTTAAATACGACTTGTCATTACTGTAAAAAGGTAATTTGATTTCCGCAAAATACACAGGCATATTCAATTATTTTCAAAGTTAACTAAAAAATTGAATATTTCTTATTCATAATTTTATTAACAGTATATTGAGTGAACTTAGAAGTTAGAAATAAATAACTTGAAGAGAAGAATCTAACAGGACACGGATTGGTCTAGCTACTCAAATGTACAAATATTATCTTCAAGAGAATGAATATATATACACTAAATCCTCGAATTTACGAATTTGAATGGTTTACATAACTCGTTAATTTCAGGAGCCTTTACAATAGCTTTAGTGCCATGTTTTGTAAAACATAATAAGCCCTAAGACTCTGAACACTGTCTTCAAATAATGGGAAAATGAAACTATACTTATATTTTTACACTTGAAACTGGCGTATTTCACAACAAACAACACAAAAGATCAAAATATTTGAAGATCATTTTTTAAAAATCTTTTACGACTCTACTATTTTTTAATCCAAGGCATGTCAAGTAAAACGAAGTCTCCTGCCTGTCGCGTCACAAGAACCACCCGCGAGGCAACTGAAGTAGGCGCATCACGGTCGAGCCTTGTTCGTGTTCATGTTCGTGATCCTGGACTTTCTAGGCGCCCCCAAGATATTAATAAAGGGCCATAAAGTAGGCGCTGGATTAGCCTTCGCTCCCGGTCCCTTCCCGTTATGTGCCACCACGCACGAACCTCCCCTGCAAGAGCGCGGTGATAGACGAAAATACACTACCAGCAAAAGTGAATGCCCTTCAAAAACTTGAAAACAGTTTTTTCCCCATTTGCAGAGTCAGATTGAGAAAAAGCCTTGTTCAGCGCAACTCACAGCAACAAAAATTCTGATGAACGTATATAATCAAACATCAGGTTTTTTCTTCCTGGGATTTGTCATTTGTAGAAGAAAGCTTGGAGAAGCTTGGAAAGCTTGGAGCTTGCAGAAGAAAAAAAATAAACAAAAATAAAAATAAATAAAATTCTGACAAAGCGCTCCAAAAATAAAATTAACTGTCCTTGAGCAAATTTTGTGTGATGTCTGAAAGCTAAATATAAAGTTTCTAATTACGGCGCAGGGTATGTAAATAATTGAATTGTATATAGAATAGTGCCACAGAATGCGAGTTCCAACCACATGAAATATTATTGAAAGCTAAAGAACATGAAATGCATGTAGAACCTTTCTGTTATAGGTTACACAGATGTAGAAAACAAAGCGAAGTGTCAACGGCGAACAATGAAGAACAATGTAATATTTGATTTTTCTGCAATTGAAATATTATTCTAATTATTTTTTAAGTTGAGATACTTACACAATCCTATTTTATTAATAATCACTCAACAGTTATGTTTAAATCTCATTAACTTCATGGTTAACTAAAGTTGTATTCCATAGGTTCCGTTAACTAACTAGGCGTGCGGATAATAAATGCTCCAAAGTTTTATTTTGATCTGTTTCACTTAGCCGGACCCAGTTTCACACAATTTATTGCGAATGAAGTGACACCCAACCGCAGCTTTGCAATAAAATATTCTGTATATCTATACATCAAAACTAAGCGTGAATAGTCAAATACTATTTCAACACCACTAAATATTTTTTCAGGATATTTCATCATCAAATATTTCAACTTGTCACGATCGCTTCTAAGGAGTCAATTCTATATAAAATCGAAATGGTCCATAAATTTCCAAGGCAATAATATTTAACTCTACTCCGGAGAATAAAAAAAGGCTTATGCGATGAACTGGTGTCGTTTCGAAGTGTAATTTTCTGCCAGGCTAAACGCTGCAGTCGACGAACGATGCGTCCGCCCAATCGTTTCGCCTCGCAAGAAGACCCAGCGTGAAGCCTGAAGAACAGGCGGCCACTTTATGGTGACCTAAAACCAGGCAGACGAAACCATGTTGTTAACGGAAGTTTTATTCGTAGAAGCTGACTCCAGCTATCTCAAGCGTGGAGCTCAGGAAGTTTAGTTTCAGGGCAGCTTCAAAAGAGTCCCAACAGAGTTTTAAAATGCTCTCAGATCACCTATTTGAGCATAATATTATAATTCTCCCATACGTCACATGCATTTTTGCTGTTTTTAAACGGTAACTTAATAAATTGTAAATAAAATATATTATGGTATGTGTTTTACGAGCATAATCAATCGACGGAGGCTATTAGCAATACGACACGAGTGAACATGTGGACTTGGATATGCAAGCACTTGTAGTAGCAAGCTTACAAAGATTGTTACTGATATTTTGACGGAAGACAGCTAGACAGCATCAGATCTAACTTAGTCTTGATTAGATAATCTGGATCAGACATAAACCGTCTTAAGGCGAAACACAAATATTGTGCAGTAAGAAACGGAAATATTGAAATAATTTCCAAATATGGACTCTCAATCAAAATTTCTATGATATTCCTTAGTGAGTATCCTTTATTTTCAAAAACGTATCATAATTATAGGAATATAATTACAATAGCATTAAAATACTGTATTACAAAGTGTTCAAGTACCATGAAGTTTTTGAAAGTAACCACGTGTCGTCTAACCAAAATACGATTAACGTTATGATCTAAAGCAAAGACACAAGTTTCATTGGTGTCCTAAAGGCCGCCATTAGGTAAATTGCCAACATTGTGTCACTCCTATGATGCGTCACCTGAATAGTTGAGTGTTTTTATACGACCGGTTGCGGAAGCCTATGCCTTCATATAAATATGGGAAACTAAGATCTCAAGTAAGTAATATATCGCAAAGAAAGTATCTCGCATGAAAATACTCCAAAACACAGACAGCGAAGTATTTACGCTGAATGCGACTGCCAAGAAAAACCATTTATTTAAACTGAAAGGGATGCAGAGACGAGAGAGAGAGAGAGAGAGAGAGAGAGAGGGAACAGGGAACAAAGAGATAGAGAGACAGGGGGGAATAAGAAAGAGAAGGGGAGTAAGAATGAGAGAATAAGATAGAGAAGAAGAGAGAGTGGGGGAGAAAGGGAGAGGTAACAAAGAGAGAGAGAAAGAAAGAGAGGGAACAAGGGAGAGGGGAGGGAGGAAAGGAGAGAGCAGGACGTCTGTCGGATTCTGCTAGCTACTTGTAAAAATCGAACGCACCGCAGTTGAGGCCAAGTTAAATGTCAGTGTAAAAATCTATTACACAAATATTTGATTTTCTCTTTGAACTTAAGCCTCT
>BOPP01000019.1:7482494-7546806 GCA_017312745.1 Gryllus bimaculatus
AAGGGGCGGGGGGGATGGCCTTCCGGAAGAGGGTCACTGGGTTCTCCGCGTCCGCCCACGACGCGTCGTCCCGACACGGACGACTGAAAGCCTTCCTCTGTAGTTCGCGTCTCGGAACACTCGATCTGCTCCACACGCGTACACAACGACAGTTGAAATATAATAATGAGGTCGTTTGTCTTTCACAGTTGATTTGTGGCGAATAGTTCATTAGTATGTTGATGGAATGTACGTGTTCTTTCGTCTTTCCGGGCGATGTGCGGGCTCGAGCACACTTTAAACTGATGAATGATCACAGAGTAAAATAGAATTGAATGACCATGAATTACTATACATGGGAGAATTGTAAATAAATAAGAATGAAAAAAACGAGCAGCGATATATAATGAAAAATATGCAAAAAATATGTTTTACGAAATTAAAGTTCGGCAGTAACGTTTAAACGCCAGGCAAAATTGTCTTAAGAGCGTGCAATAGAATAAATCCAATGATGTTTAACTCTATCACGTAATTATTTGTGCAAAGCAACTTAGAAGGTATTGAATTATTTTGTATACTGCATACAATGTTTGATTTTTATGAATTTTTTCCCCATAAATTGTAACCTTTTCAAGAACGTTATTGCGCAACTGCGTTCAGAGAATTGACGGGGGTTGTGGACTGATGTCCTGTTTTTGACATGTTTTTCGGCGACCCCTCCATTATCCACTATATTTCCTAAATTATCCATTCCATATTTTCTACCTTCATTCGGCAATTTAATCAAGAAGGACGAAACCTCGATCAAGTGAACAGCACAGCATGATTTTAAGAAAACCAGTTGGATACACATTTTTACCGAAATTCCCTCTGAGAAATTGATTAGATTTTAATACTTGTCTGCAATTTTGAAAATAACGTATCACACAATTACAACATGCTTTCAATGAATAAATAATATAACTGTTATGTACGTTGATGGAAGAGTTAATCATACGTGTTCCCAAACCTGACACTTTTCCATTGCTGCAACGCCACGTTAACAAAAATCTCTCTTTCTACTTCTAGTTAGTAGATACTGCGATGTGAAAGCCGAAATATCTAGGAAGGTGATCCCTTACACCAACGAATGTAATATCGAGATTGCTATTCTTTGCGACCTCTCTTCCATTTCTACCTCCCCCGCCCCGGGCATCGGCCTGGCAAGAAGCAAGCGCACATCGGGCGCGTGTGGCCCTTGCGCAACGCCGCCAACAGGTAGGACACGGGCGCTATCAGGCAAACACGCGCGCGGGCATGCGGCGCGACGTCGGCGACGGAGCTGGGCGGCGCGGCGCCGCGCGGCCCCACACGCCGCCGCCCGCGTCCGCCCATGACTCAGCAGCGAGGGCGGGCGGCCGGGCGGCAGGGCGCTCGGGATTCGTTTTCTCGAGGCGCGCGTGTAGCGCGTGTCGCTCTTGACTTATTGGAAGGGTCACCTCCGTCGGGAAACGCTCTTACCGAGATTTGCGGCTAGGGCAAGAGTCCTGTCTTGTGGCAACATCATTTATAGTTGCCCTCAAGGATCAACGTAACATTTATAAGCAATGCATCGATCGTTGCAATTCTGTAACTCAAACTCTCGTCGTAAAGATGGTTTTGTCAGAATTTTATCGACACCCATTTACTACCCTTTTTTGGAAAGTATTTTGCTGCAGTGATTATGATACGCATTTTCATTTAAACACATTTGCACAGTACACCGAATTAATGAATCACATTAATTCTTCGGGTACGTGAGCTGCACGCGACCTCATCAGCCGCCTCGCGCGGCGCGTGAGCCCTGTCAACGATGTGAAATGACATCCAACTGCAACTGCTTACAGCACCAAACTCACATTATGCAATTCTGCTTCAATATCAAAACTACTCGAGACTTCAGAATATCTACATAGAGAAAATTAGTGGCAAGTGCGTTCGATGTGCGATGACGTACCTTTATAATAAAATTGGCACTGCTGACCGAAAATATGAAGAGATAAAGTTGTTTCATTGATGAAGATGGTCCTAGATTTATGATGAAGATAATGTTTATTTTTTTGCTTATGTAGTCCGTGTCTGGAATGTAAAGAGACTTGACATGCCGCAAATGACTTAGAGATGGTGGTGCTCCCAAGACGTTTAAGGATGGTTAAGGGTGAAAGAGCTGAAGGCGGCTGTTACGCGGTGATGGAGCGAGTTACGTCGTAGGCCGCTGCGGTTGTGGCGGCAGCGGTTGCGTGGGTTGGCCGCTTGGCTACAAACGAAATCCCCGAAGCGTCCCCTCCTTGCCCTTCGGCGCCAAGTCAAGGACCGTCCGGGTGCGGGGAGGCTGCAGCGCGCGCGCTGATGTTGGACGGCGTTCAAACGCCCCGACAATGTCGCCGCCGCCGCCGCCGTCGTAGTCACCTCCGTCGCCGCCGCTGCCATTCTGCTGGTCGGAAATAGCCCGTGCGGCTGCGGACGGGAACAGCCACGCAAAGACCAAGCACGTCCGAGGCAGCACTGCACAACGATCCCTATTTACATCGATACTGCCTTCCTTAACATTTCAGTTTCGACAACCACTTACTATTCTTGCGGTGCATCGAAATCCCTTGTACATGGAGGCTCTGCACAAAATAATGTCTTATTGGTAATCTCTCTGGAACATGTTCTCTTGTTCTGCTTGAAACCAATATTTATGGGGGAGTACGGCGGACAATGATATTATAGCGATGGGCAATTAAAAATATTTTTACAACGAAAGTGGGCAATATCACCTAAGAATATTTATGTAGTAAAATAAATTGTTTTGTGGTTATACGGAGTCTCATTGATTTACCGAGAGTGAACAACATACAAACTATTTAATGCTAGCAAGAATAAAATGCAGCTTAATCTATAATAAGAAATGGTTTCTTCGGACGTTTGCTTATGCCTTTGCTTTCTAAGAGCTCCCCAACGATTGTCTACAACTTCTTTAGAGATAGTTAAACGATAAAAATACAAAATTCACATAATTCAAACATTACGTTTACTTGCAAATGTCAAAAGTAACTACGGCAAAGAACTTCAACAAAGCGAAAAATTCGATGGAAAGAATGTGAGCAGGCGACAGCGCGTACGGGCAGACGGTGCGTGGGCGGAGAGGCGGTTCGGCCAACACCTGCACGTGCGAAGCGCCTGCGCCCGGCCGGCACCCTGGCTCAGGCTGCCCCCGCGCCCGGGCCAAGCCAAGGCAACTAGCCGCGCTGCGCCACGCCGGTTACGCACTGGCGCCCGGGACCACGGAGGACGTCGGCCTTTCCCGGTCGCGCGCCCTCCAACGTAACGAGTAACACATGTTAGACCCGCGGTTGGCTCTTCATTGTTCGGTGCTCGGGTTCAGAGGATGGGAGACTAAATAATCGATAAGGGCTAATTCTTTGATATAGGTTACGTACTCTTACACACACACACAACACACACACACACACACACAAAAACACACACACACAACAGAGATCGTACGAATTCATTGAAAAATGTAAGTAAACCGCAACAAATAATAAACGTATGAAATTATATCCAAGCCATAGTGTTACATTTTTAATATCATAGTTTGAACTGTTTTATCAGAATAACTCGCTGAAGAAAAAATAATGTAAACATTCTGATATAATTCAATACAATTGATACAAAATTTAAGTCATATAATTAAGATCAACAAACGAAAAGTAACGATAAACTAAGATTGGCGACTTCCCTAACATGAAGTTACTATGAAGCTACTGAACTACTACAACAATAATGCCGACGTCAACAAAAAATATATTCCAAAGCACTAAAATACCAATTCAGCAACGGAAACAGTGCAGCCCTTTTCCACCTCACAGAAGGCGTGCGCGGGAGTGGCCGGCGGCGCGGCCTCACCTGCCGGCCCGCGCGCCGCGTGAGCCCCGTCGGCCGTATTTCATGGGGCGACCCCCGCGGCCACGCGGAGCCTCCCCCTCCCCGCCCCGCACGCGATGATAAAGACGCGCTCTTGCGCCGCCCGGGCCGGGCTGCCGGGGGCGGGGCGCCGTTCAGCAAGTACTGGCCAGGCGCGCGGCACCGGGAAGATGTAAATAGTGGGCGAAGAAAATCAACGGAATGTGAGAAAAATAGGGATCCAAGAAGGAAGAAAGGCAGGGTTGGGGGAAACAGAACGGCACGGAGGGTGATACATATAATTGCAGGCTTATGAGCGCTCCCGGACTCAGACGAGCTTGTGTATACCGAACATTAGGAAAATAATTAAATGATGTGAACTTGCAAAAATCTGTTGCTGAATTTTTTACGTATGACGTATTTTGATGTGTGGTATATTTATGACACCTAAAACATGTGTTAAAGTTTAATGTATACATATACATACATAAAACTTTATCACCTATGTAATGTATTACATAAAATTTTCTTTCCAATAGGGATTTTGGATTCAAGGTCAGAAATCACAGACGGAAGCAGGCATAAATTCGACTACGTCATGAAATTCTTCTGAATCTCCGAAATGGGCTAACAATATTATTGTGTTATATCAATATTGCATGCTGCATTATCAACTTTATTTATACATTATATAAACCATTTATGTCTAATTGTTTTTCAAAGGAGTGGTGTGTAGTATCGAGAAACACGGATCCGAAAAGAAAAACCGAGAGACGTGTGAAGGCTAGGGATAAGGCTAGGGAAGCCTCTGCGATCATTGTGCGATTGTTTTCTTCACTCGTACTCGCTGTATGAATCGACAGCCTCTCTAGATCTGGGCTAGTGCATCTGAAGGGTCGTGGATATTGAACATTTAGAAATGAATTAAAAGAAAGTTGTAAAAACAAAAACTCTGCTGGATTTTAATGTTTAATACTTCAAATTTAGTTTCTCTATATTTTTTTAAAACTGAATTACTTCAAAGATATACAATGGGATTCATTAGGTGAAAGCCCACTTCAAATACGATATGTAAAAAAATTAAAACACTAACGATATATACATGTCTTTAAGTTGAAATGAAAATTACTTAATCCTCAAAAGCAAGAGGTATATCACTCTTCGACCTATCATGATAGTTAATTTATACGAATTATATCATAATTTATTTTTAAAATCAAATAACTTACCTAAATAACAATTAATTATACACAAAACACTATATTTTTGGACTAGAAGCAAATACTCCGCTTGACTAATCTGAAGACCGATCTCACAAATTTAGCAGATGTTTCTGAAGAAATAGCTATGCCGCTCTCGGGGACCTGCTTCATTTCATCAAGACATTCTACGGACATTAATGGTCTAAAGAAAAGGCCTAATAATTTCATAGCTATGACAGTAGTCACAGCCAAGAAAGTAACAATGAAACTTAATGAATGGCCTCGGCGTATGTGTGACAGACAAGTTTCTGGAAGGAAGTAGGGAGCAGGAGGACCTGAGGCCGCGTTGGAACCGATGTTTCAGAGTTAATTAGCTTCTTAACGCCACAGGCTCCTTACAACGTCGGGGCAAGTTCGTATCTCTTGCAGCTAGGTCGCCAGACAACTTACGGCCGACGGGTCAGCGACAAGCTCCATGGTTGGGAAGACACTTTTTCTCACTACACCCTCTGTAATTCATGAACCGTGTGTGTGCTTGAATGCGTGTGTGTGTGTGTGTGTCGCATGTATTCGCTTCTTCTGGCTCGGTGTGAACTCTGCCTGTTTCACGCGATAGACAGATTTGTCATGGTTTCACTCAAGTTTAGTTCTGTACTGTAAAGAAAACAAAATGTTCGTGGAATTTAAGTTCTGCCCGCCCTCAGGATTAAAATAACAAGCGAAACAAGACAGAAGTGGAAAAATTATTTTCTTTCTCAGGACAGAACTTCAGAACTGTGCATGCCACGAGCGCGACGTCTTGTCACATACTTCTTTCCCTGCATTTAAGACTCAACTCAGTGAAAGAACCCATTGTGCTTCTCTGAACTATTGTTAACAAAGGTATTTTCCTTTACCCTTGAGAATAAAGTCGTTGATAAAATATATTTAATTTTCTTATTTATTTGAATATAAACTTATGAAGTGAAATAAGCATTTCAGAGAAAATCTATACTCATTCCATTACAAGGAATACGCAAAAGCGGTTTTAGAAACAAATCTTAAACATTTCTTTCAAGGACGAAATATGAATTAAGGAGTGCTTGAAGTTGTTGAGAAATAAGATTAGTGCGTGAATCAACTACTATACTGCGAGGGTGGTAGAGGGTCTGGGTAGTGTGTGGCGCCGACGTGCGGGAGGACGTTGGAAAAAGTGGCGGGTCGCGCCGCGTCGCGTCCCATCGCGTTATGGAACACGCGTGCCTGAGTGCGAGCACGTCATCGCTGTCATCGTCGGCCCATGTCTCCTGTCACGGTGGACACCTGGAGGCTCGTCTTACCTCGCGTACGACCTCCCCCGGCGTGACGTGCATAGTGCGTATGAGCGTAAGGTACTCCGCGTGGGAGAGATGCCTTCACAGGCACACGAGTGAGCCAAGATAATAAGATTACGTGGAATAATCATTTCCCTTCACTTGTGTTTCGTTTTTCATGTTTTTTGTACGTTTTGTTGATTATAATATTAGTGTGTTTTAAGAAGCAAATACACTCGAACTTTAATACAGAAAGTAAATTTTATCTGAAGAGAATCACTCATTGTTAAGCGTGCACAGGAAGACATGAAATCGCTTCACGCTAAAGATATTCATAAAATCCTATTCTGGAAATAGGAACTGACATATTTAAAAGCAATAGACATAATTTATTGAGAATCATAAACTGCCCACAATATAAACCTATATTTAAAGCCTTTTCACGTCTGTTCGCACGGAGTCTCTCCGCCATCCAATGACGTCATCGATGCTTTCGCTGCCTAGACTGTTCTAAACTTGTCTTCTGTTCCACAGGAGAGGCGTCTCCCGAAAAATACGGCCCGCCAGTATCGCAGAGCAAACTCGCCAAAAGATTTGCACACTTCCACGGCCATAATCCGCCTTCCATAAAAGTCTGAGGGCGGCCGTGGTGCAGCCACAGGCGCCGCCGCCGTCGCCGTCGCCCGCGTCGCCGCCGCGCCGCAGGTGTGAGCGACTTGGCCCGCGACTCGGGGGTGGCGAACATGGCAGATTTACGCCTCGGGGGTCGCAGGTCTCGGGGCGCGGGCGCAGTCTGAATAAATATTTCGGCAACGGCGCCAGCCCACACACGCGTGGCTCAAGACGCCGCGCCGCGCCGCGCCGCGAGGCAATGCGTGCGTCCACGCAGTCTCTCGGGCGCGCGACTCTAGGCCTCACGCTGCGGCGAATTTATAACGCGTGGCAGGATGACACGCGTGAGAAATTACTCGAGTTCACCAATGGAAGGAATGTGGTTTATGTGTTCGTATGTGGCATCAGACTTGTGAGTGGTCAATGAATACAAAGAACAGCAAAACATTAACGGGATATGGAGAGCAAAAGCATTGTGTATCTTTCTGAAATAATCCTTATTAACGCGAAACTAATACTCAAAATGTACATAATGTGATGTGTATTCCTTGCAAAGGCACATGAAATGTAAATTTTATAACACAAATATGGCTAAAAATTAACACCGAAATAAATTAGGTTGTCGACCGTTAAGTTAAACTCAATTAAAAAATTGTGATATTTTTAGGCAAGGAGGTTTTTCAAAATTTTTAAAAATGAATACTTAATTATTATGTAAGTTCGTTAAACTATTTACAAACAATATTATTAAGATATAAAAAATACACCTGAAAGTCATGCAACAGATAAATTAATAGTGCAGAAATAGATTTCAAATGAGAAAAAAACCTCACACCACTTTATATGTCAATATTCTGCAGAATTACATGTTCGCGAACAAGAAACTACGGAGTATAAATGTACCTGTCAGTTTAATAAGACAAAGAAATTGTACGTAAAGAAAACGTAGTGTCAAAATACACGATATACAATTTCTTTAAATAATAAAGGGGATGATAGTTTTCGCACATCAATTGGAACATCTAGCGTGAAGTGACAATCTGTCGCCGTCCTCGGAGCATTCCAAGCCTGATCCAAGATTAACACTAAAAGGCTCAGCGGCATTCTATTGAATCGTCCGTATCCGTAATGGAAAGTCGCAACATCGGCGGCGACGGCGGCTCCAAACGGCTTTCGGCGCGAGGGCACAGCGGCGCGACGGCGGCGCTGCGTTGTGAAAAGCGAAGTGGATCCAATTTGTGCGCGCAGGGCAGCGATCGCACGCTGCCCGCGTCGTCTTTTGTGGCGCCCGGAGCGCTTCCGACGTCAAACGGCGGCCGCCTAATTGTGCGGCGACTGCCCCTCGACAGCCCCTGGGCAGCCGCGCCGCGGGGGTGTGGGACCGGCGGAGGGGCCGACGATGCGCAATGGGGCGTGAGAGGGCCGGCGCCGCCCACCAGCTGGCCTCAAAGGCCGCGGACAACCACTTGAGACACAACGCTCCAGAAACTTTCTCAAATACAAACCGATCACCCTCCTTCGAAGGTAACGTGTGTTTTCGCGAGAGAATTTCCGTCTTAGAACACTACGCGGACTTTGAATCTTCCAAACAAAACCATAATTTCAGCAGCGTAAACTAAATTATGTATTTTATATAAATCTTCATTACTTGCTATCTGCAGGCGGTTTGTATCTACTTGACTGCCCGGGAGACGCCGCGTCCTAGGCACCGATGCATTCCGTCATGCTGCGACCTCCCTCAGGGCGAAATGAAGATGGTTTGTTTTATTTCGGACTTGCAATATCTAATCTTTGAACTTAACAATCTTTATAAAAACTATAAAAGACCACGCAGTGCCTATGAAAACATAAATTATTTGATTATGTGTTAAAATTTATGGATCAGATATCTGAAAAATTTGCAGGTACGAAAAATAAATTTCGTTTTACTAAGAGTCTACTTTTAAACAATTAAACGTATCCATAATCAGTACATCTGCTCAGCTTCTCGACTGCAGCTGCGCAGGAGGGTCCTCCTCCGAACCAAGACGACCGCGGAGGAATGTCGTTACAAGCCGACGGCCGCCTCCCCCGTCCCCCTCGAGGGCTCCCGTGCGATTGGATCGCACTGGAAGGAAAATAAACGCGGACTCCGGGAAACCTATCTTTACAATGCATCGCCCACAAGACGGACAGTCGCCGGGCGCCTGGCCCAGGCAGCCACGCGCTCCCTCCTCCCGACGGATACTCCAACGGAAAGTAAAAGAGTGCGGGGCGCCGGCTCTGGACCAATGCGCGGTATTTATACACAAGCAACGGGATACGGGATACAGCCCCCACCGGCGCTCGCGCGCGGTGATACGTTCAATTTCATACCGTACAGATAGCCGGATGATGAAGTGCCTTGTAGTAAAAAGAGGAGTGGGAACAGGATGAAAGGCTGCGGGGCACGTATTGTATTTGTTTATAGAAAGCCGTCAGAAGAGGCGGCGGGCGGGGAACGGACGGAGAGGGCGGGGAAAGCGGAGGGGGCGGGGGACGAGGCGGGGTCGAACGGGGCGGGGCGGCTGGGTGGCAAGCGTCGAAGGAACACGAAGACACGCAGGCGACGCAACCACCCGATCAAGATACAGTTCCGCCCCCCGGGCGCTGTACCGTCCCTTACACAATTAGCCGGCTCCCCCGAGTACCATTAGCCCAGATAAGTCCTCTTTAATTCAATTACGGCCCGAGCGAGGGAATAGAAAGGAGGCGGCGCTGTCGAAGCCAAAAAGACGCTTCCGACTCGGGTCACGCGTTCCGAGAAAAGCGTCCGCAGGAATTTTCGAAGTTGATGGAAACGTTTACTACTCGAGACGCGGGCGTTGGCGGCGGCGCAGGTCCGTCGTCGCGCTCGCATAAAGCTTTAACGATCCAATCAATGTTGGCGGCGAGATTTGCGGACAGGCCGGCGAAGCGCGGGTTGGGAGAGTGGCCGCCCGAAAGAAAACGCGGCTCGGCGCCGCCGACGCTGGCCCTGCGAAACGGAATGGCGGGTTTTATTGCGAGACAGCTGAGGCTCGCGCCGCCCACCGAGGCTCCTCCTAAATCACCTGCGCGAACACGGCGCTGCGCTCTAAGTCCATAACCGTAACCTTTATTATGGGGAGATACGGTTGCCATTCGACGCTCAAAAGAGCGCTTAGGATGTTTAAAAACATTTTTAATTAGAGGTTTCTTCAGAAAAAAGAGAAATGAAATGGAACTTGCTTTATTTTATTTTGTCTCAATTGCAAGGAGATAGATTAATTTGGTCATTGACAAACATTTGTTTATCGGAACTACTAATCTAGTATGAGAAACACAATGACCGAAATATTACATTCATTAAATTTTCTCTCTCCAAAAAATAAACAATAGGAGAAAAGTACCCAATTAGACGTAAATATAATATTTATAAATACAAATATGCTACAGAGACCTTTTGAATGCCACATTACCCCCTAATGCCGCATCCCCCTTAATGCATAAGAATTAAGTTTATAAAACATGAACGTAGTACTTATTTTACCATCATCGAACAAACAAGAATGAAACAGTCACAGACTGAACACAATAACGCGACCATTAACAGTTGAAAGCGAATAGTGTTCCCAGCGAACGACGCCGTTCCCAGTCCGCACATTCGTAACCCGCCTGCCATGCACTAATTTAAGAAGATAGTGATAAATTTAACCCAAAACTCAATTAGAAGAACCTTTGAGATAAGCATCAAGACGCCTCATTGATTCCCGAGTAGCCTTTGATCTGCTGCTCGCAACGAGGCCTCAAATGAATTATTTTAATGGTCGAGATAGCATCGGGCCGCGTATACCACCGCGTGGCGTGGCGCGGCGCGGCGCAGCGCGGCGCGGCACCGCATCGCATCGCGCGGCGACGGTGTTCCTTACCGTTGCGCGGCCTAAACGCTTATTAAGCGGCATTAAGCCTAATGGGGGAAATGATGGGCGTGCGGGGGCGAGCCGTCGCCGTTACCTCGCAGCTGCCGCCTTGGGGGATGCCGCAACGCGCCGAACGTTGGGCGCCGCGCGCCACGCGTCGCTGACTCACTGGGCCCGCGCGAGCGCCACCGCCACCGCCGCGCCCCTGCGAAGAGCCAGCGAGCGAGCGAGCGAGCGCGTGCGTGCACCTGGCGGCGTTTGGACGGACGTCTGAGGGGGCGGGGCCATCTCCGGCCAAGCGGGGACTTTATGACCCATTACGCGTACGATATGGCAGGGAGGGTTTTGTTTCATTTTCATGCTTCGTGTCTTTTCTAAACACAAAAATACGGAGGTAAATCAACGGACTAACAGATTTTCAGAAGCTCCGTTTCTGCTAGACCTCCATGCTTTATTCAGTAAATGAAAAATTGTTTACTAAAGTGTGCCCTGTATATTTCAAGGAGATTCATGCTTTCGTATTAATTATATAAAAACCTCAAAAAACGTATTAGAAAACAGTAAAACTAAAATAAAACTTTATAACTTAAAACATATTTTAGAATAACGTTAAGAAACAGAAAAGAAGTCTTAAAGAAAAATTAAAACAAAAAAGAAATGTAAAACATATCACACAATTATATGAAATCAAAAATCACAAACAGTAAGTGTAAGCTTTCGGGAAAGAAACTAATGCAAGATAATTAATTATTTAATTTCTTTTTATTCTTCTTACGTACTTTAACTCATCTTCATAAGTAATTAAATTAAACACGTGAAAGGGTGGCGTGTGTTAAATTAAATAGACGTGGAAAATTGTTAATTAATAACGAGACTTTAAATTGAAATTTGTATTTTATTAGGACAGGAATAAAGCGAATAATTTCCAGTAAACGTTCCTTACAAGTGATAAATATCATATCACATATTTTCCGTGGTTCTGTAACACTAAAGTCGTGTGTCACACATCCACCACCAGTTTCCTCAATAGTGCCCAGGTGGGTCACTGAGTCAGGAGAGCTGCAGCATTGAAGCGGCGACTTCCCACACCAGCAAGCCATCCGTTGTCCAGAACGCGCATCTAATATTCATAGACCGCCGCCTCCGCTTGTATCGGCTACGAATTTGAGTCGGGCCGAGGCGTTTGTACCGCGCGTCCGTATGTTTGCTCCTATCTTTTTCGGAGGTCCTTGTGAAACGACGTGGCGGGTTGTTTAGGAAGCAATTATGCTCGTATTTAAACGGCGTACACGACGCTGTCGAAGCCCGGCCGCGGGTAATTAATGCCCCTGGGTTGGCAGCCCCCTGTTCTTCGGAGGAGGGTGCCGCATACTTAGCAGGGCCGGCGGGCGTCCGTGTCTTAAAATCCTAATTAAGGAGTGAAATCTCAATCACGCGCCTGCGTATCGGGTCGCGATCGGACCTCGCGCCCGTGGCGAGACCGTAAATACGCGGCGCGTTATTAGAAAGCGTGCGGCGCGAGATAAATAACCGCCGCGGCGCCCCGACGCCGCTCGCGCCTCAGAGCTGCAGCGCGTGGCACGTGGCGCCGACGCCCACGCGCGCCGCGCCCCGAGTCCCGCGCTGCGTGGAGCGGGCCTGGCACGTCCAGGCGTGCAGGGGTTGCCTCTTTCCACTTCTGTGTTTTCTTCGATTCGTTTCTGCTTCCACGTTTTATATACCCAACTAAACAAAATTGAAATATCTGTTTGACATTCATTATTTCGCGATTTATTATTTTTTTATATCAGCTAACGTTTAAAATATATTCAATTACACTGGAGAATAATATAATTTAAGGGCATCTATATTCGTCTGTGTCATAAAACTACTATATGTATAAGAATATTTGAATATTACATGACAGAGCAAGATAGGTATAAATAGGAATCAGTCGCAAAATAGAGGAATATTCATCATACATAAATAATAAAAAATTGTATTATTCAGTTTTAAACAACCAATTTCTTTATACATTACGGCTATAAGGAACGTTTCATATGCCCATTGTAAAAGTCACCGTGGCATTTCCATTTCTCAGAACTCTTTTGAGAGACTAGAGAGAAAGCCTTCTTGTAGATAAAGGTGTCGTTTATGAAGGATGGATGTTGGTTATTAAAACGAAACAATTACCGTTCTAATGAATAACAAAGTGTCGACAGGAGCTGTCTGTCAAGAACAAATTTAACACCATATCCATATAAACTAACCGGAGATGGAAATTCCTACGAAAGACGTTATCATCCGGCTTCCAAAGCGAAAGAGGGAGCCGAGAGGTTTCAAAATTTCGAGTAAAATGCTAACGAAGGTCTGATTGAAACGTTAGCCTCAAAATATGGCTAAGAAGACTCGTTTATGCCGCGCACACACTGCCCGATGCGCCGCACAAAAATTTTCCCACTGCCTCGGTCGCCGACGCGTCGCTACCAGCGATGCGAGGGTATCTACAGAGGGCAACTCTCTATTTATATCATCCTACAAAAAATTCTGAGCATCACAGCAGTTCTTCTTTAGCAAAGCATTACATGAAGTTGATCATCTGCTCGTTCATCAATTATTTAGGAAATCGTTCCTACTTTGAAACGAAAGACGTTAGTACTCAAAACCTTATGAAATCGTGTTGTCCTTTGCTGATTCAAGTCTTACGTCTCTCAATTTTGGTTTTGTCTCAGTATGTGAACACCAAATTTCCACTGATTGACTCGCAAAAAAATGATATTAAATGAATATCAATTGTAAGGCTAGATGTTAGTCTTAGTTGAAGAACATAGAAGGTTTTATCTTGTACTGAAGGTGAAGTAAGTTAAAATCACATCCTACATTTTGAGAATAGTAGAGATATTAGTACATTCGCTTCAGCTATTAAATGGTTTTTAATCGTTTTGATGTGAATAACGTGTAGTGTTTGCAATATATTAATATTTAGTAGAAATCATAGAGTCAAATGCGCAATTTCAATGAAAAGTATGTTTTATGCAGTGTAATTATATAGAATTTAAGTACGCGATTTAATTTACTCTATAATAGGCTGAAGAAAGGCACAGCAAGGAGATAGCAGAGCGGGATGCAGCGTTGGGGAGCAACGTCCTTCGGTAAGGGAGCCTGCGGCGCGGCGCAGCAGCTGCACGTGGGGCCTCCGTGCACGAGCTGCGCGCGGGCGGTGGGCGGTGGGCGGCGCCGCAATGCACGGCGATGCATCGTGCTGCACCGCTCGCGGCTGGGGCCAACGTTCGCGCTGCAGCGATCAGCGATACGAGGGTCGACCCGCACAATCGCCGCTTCCCGAAAGACAATGCCACAGAAAGGGTTATAGGAAACGCGAGGAGCGTTGCGGATTACAGACTATATGATCCTGAAAACGTATGTGCACCCGTGGTTACTTCGGGCAATGAAGGGGAAATGATACAGCAAAGACGATAACGGACGTGACAAAGGAACAGATGAACTGGTGCAAAAAGAAATGGAATGTGTTGATGCTCGTATTAGTGCAGCGATACGGAAGAAGTACATGCTGACATTTCATTATTTAAACTCGCTTCTAAAAGTAAATTGATTGTTTGATCGATTGCTTGTTAGTGATTCCGGGCGCGTCAACTACTAAGATCAATAAGTGTAATCCCGTAAGTGTAGTGCGCATTATTGCTATGGAAGTGGCGATGGTCGTCCTCCCTCTGAATGTCGAAGAGTCCGGCCCCGACATACCGTCGGCTAGCGGAGTTTCCTTTCAACCTGGTATCACCCACCAGCGAGGCACCGGGACAAACTCTAAGCTCCCGACCGGTGGCATGTGTGATAGTGTAGTGCATGTACGTGTGTGAGTGTAAGTAAAGGATGAAGATATGACAAGGAATAGGTAGGAAAGATCGCGGTCCGTGGCCCGTTTGTTACAATAATGCTCCAGCATTCGCCTGATCTGAACTACTACCGATCAGAACTTTCGAATTTTCCTCCAGACGGCGACTCAATTCGACCTAGCTGACACGCTAGTGTTTCACCGTCATGACTCGAACCTAGGACCTCCCAGTGAGAGGGACTGCAGTGACATCAGTCAATGCCCAAAGTCGTGTCTCCCGGTTTCTCAAAGTAAAGCAATCGATGAATTCAGCAGTTTCTCGCTTCTCCTTCTCTCCCGTTTTTTCTGACCGGGAGCACAAAAAGAACTGGCACATTCACGTCCTTTCGCCATCGGCTGCAGTCACTTCCGCCGACCTCACCCACAATAGCTGCGTCCAGCGCGCGTCCGTCAGCGGCCGATTGCCACCGGGAGTCCGCCCGCCCGACCGCCGTGGGCGAAAGGACCGGCCGCTGTTTGCCTGGCTTAGGACGCGCACAGTAGGACGACACGATATATACAGAAGCGCACCGGGCGTACTACGTGGGATTTCCATGCAGGCATTTCAATTGGCACTTTTTTCCTGTGACTACTCATACGTAAGAAAAGCAATATGACGTTTGACATTGTGATTGTGATATGATTTTTATTACTTCCAGTTAATTTGTTCCACGTTCCTTGGCTGTATAAAATCACCGAAAATAGGGAAATAAATTCCTGAAACATGCCTGGTTAAATATTTGAATACATTTTTGATACGGTCGTATGTGTCTTCCGTTGCATTTCGGACCAGTGCAGAGTGTCTCCCCCTCGCGCTCCGTTTCTGCCCGCCGCATTGCGCTTTTGTGCGCTTCGTGTCGTCCCAGACTGCGCCTATTGTGCTGCGCTCGCCGCTTTCCGCAGCTGACACGGCTCACACGGGCGTCAAAATACAGCTCTGTGTAATGTTGCTCTAAGTTTATTTTGAAGGGATGTATGCATTGTGTCTCGATTTGCGTTCGTTATAAGCGTCGAAGCTAGGCTTCATCACTAAAATGTACTTCTGACGAAATTGTAAGGCGACATTTGCGAGATAAAAACACTTCGTCCACAGAAAGAAGGTTTTTTTTGGTGGAATAAATTCGCATGCTGTAGAGAATTCACTTCGTAATCTCAAAACAATTTACAACTTCAATTACTCATTTTTAATTACTATTTTATGTTATTTATATTATATAACTATTATTACTCATTTTTAATTAAAAAGTACAGTATGTATAACTTTTTGTTCCTAAACACAGAAAAATGATATACACCGAGAAAATGGAATAAAAACAAATACTATTCAAAAGGACTTTGAGTTACAAACTATCTTCCAATGTTCTTTTTACAATTTTAAGACCATTAATCTATCTGTATTCTTCTAACACTTTAAAATATGCAATCAACATTTTCTATGCAAAACAACCACGCTGATACAAAACGGAGATAGGAAAGGGGACCTGGAGGAAGCTAAAGAAACAGCCTTCAGCACCTTAATTACGTGTCACATTCATTTGCGTTGTTTCATATTTGACATTCGTTTCTGCTCAGTTACATAGTTTACTGCCGCTTAAAATATCTTGAATGAAATCTGTCTACAGTATCTGGTTATTCACATCTAAAAGGAACGTCCTACTAATGTTATTTATCTCGAAAAGTAGTATTCGTTTACTTTTGCATATCACATTCCATACCACGGTTCGGCGAAACACGGTGCTCCTCCAGATAGCATCTCACACATTAAAAACCTCGCGCCTCATAAATTAAGATACCCCGTGTGTAACTTACGTTGTCGAAGCCAATACGCAGATATTTTTGATGATATATTTCCAAAATTATTCATTCTCGCGATATATTTATGATTCAATTCTGAGTTGACTAAATTTATCTGCTTACGTTCAAATTTGCCCGTAATAGTCGGTGATAAATCTCAACAGGAAAGAGGCGCCCCGTTGAGTTCTCTCTACTGATGCTTTACGGTTTGTCCTGTACCGTCTAAAGAACCAAACGGCAACACATTTGCTCTGATTCGTTCTATTTCTGAAAAGAAAGTAACCAATGAATTATTATTATTACGTGAAAAACGAGGAATTCTCTTTCACCAGAAACAAAGTGTTTCGCTCAATATAGACAGGAAAGACATGATCACAAACCGAGCAGACATACGTTGCACATGATATTAGATCATAGAACATAGAACAAGATTAACACACTTCGCCAACCAAAGAAGTCACACACCAGATGGTTGGAGTTCTGGTGCAAGTCTGGGAGGATTGACGACATACAGAGGGGAACCTCGTACCTTCAGCGATTACACCGAAGTCGCTGCCACCAGTGTGGAGGCCATAGTGCCAGCGGTGCTCGGGACGCGATCCTATGGCGCAACACGTCCAATTAGGAATCGGGGCGCTGAACAGCAACGTTGACAGTCGCTGTGTCGATGAAGCTTCGCGGCGCATCGCTCATACTCCTCCAGGCATTTCTCAAGATTAGTTATCGACGTTTGCATTTAAGAGAACTTCCTATTATAATTAATGAAACGTTAAGATAAAGGAAAATAGAAGTTTTATTTGAAGAGTAGAACTTCGTTTCTGAACATATACTATTTCTTTCCATCGTCTAGTGATTATTAAGTTATATTTGTAAAGAACACAAGAAAGAAGTCTGCGTGAACGTGTTCTCTTGTGAGGTCTAAAATGACAAGAAAAGTACATAGTTCGGAAGGTAATATACGTATATCTTCGTATAATACATCTTTTCCAATAAATCTTCCACGTCGTGTTTATTATACTTCTTAACCAGTAATATCTTTCTGAAAAGTGCACTTCAGAGCTTATGATTTTCAGATTACCGCATGCTTGCCTTTATCTAAAACAGAAGTGTCACTTTTTCTACAATATCTTTAATAACTTAATAGTATTTTAAGCCCTCTTAATCAAGTCGTATGCAATCCAAAGATGGGATTAAAAACAAAAAAAACATTGGGATCTGGAGGGATTCAAATAAGTTTCTATGCACGTAAAGGAACAAGGAAATAGAAATAAGGTAAAGAGGCCTAGAGTGACATGGACGAATTTCTTAGATGCCATGAAATACAAGGCGGCGACTTACGATCATCGTTGTGGGACGTGACGCCCATACGCGTCGATGGGGGATCGATAAGTACCTTTTCCCGATCTCCAGAGAAAGTCGCGGCGAGCTATTAGCCGGCAGCCCGGTGTCTATCGGCGACGGCATCTGCCCTGCGCGACGCGCTCCTCTCGGCCTGTGACACAAGGGACCCGCGGCGTCGGGGCGCCACCGCCGTCGCGTCGCTTAGACGCTAAGTGGCTGGCCCCTGGAGGTTACCGCCGCCGCCGCGACGCCGCGACGCCGACCCGTGTGTAACTGCGGTGCCCCCTGATATAGACACCGACAGCAGGCCTCTAAGCCGGATTCGAAGCAATGAAAAGGAAATGTGACTCCGATTATGAGAAGATTTATGACGATGAACATGGATTTAAGGACGATGATACAAGGCTTCTGGGGAAACGGTCTGTGAAATACGAGACACGTTGAGAAACGAGCCTTAGAGTACACGGCTTTACACGATCCAAGTATCTGATGGATCACTGATACGAGATACTTGACATCACATCATGACAAACGCATATTAGAGAAGTGTCACAAGGTCTTGTGACACACTTGACAGACAGGTTACCGTGCTGCTTCATGAAGTAGCAACACGAACTCCGATTTGCATGGTGGGCTGGGACAATGCAGAAAGCAATTTGCACTGGGGACAAAGGCGAAAATGAGGCAGGTGGAGACCTATCGGGTTCGGAGAATCGGTGAAATCAATCTGGTTCAGAGGTCACGCAACCGCATAGTAACGGCGGCCCACGGGCTCTGGAAATGCTGCTCACCTCGGCCTAGTGCAGTGTAGGCTCGCGCCGATTCCACACTGTTCACTTGCCACAAAGTATGACAAAGCATACATTCATTGGTTTCCAAGTAATTTCTGTATTCTCTAAGTATTCCGATATGCAAAAAGCAAACCTCAATTTTAATATAACTCTGCAGAATTTTTAATTTAAAACAGTTTTTTCAAATTCTAAGCAATTATGTGATACTTAATTTGCAGTAGTATTATTGCAGTGGGTATAGTAACTCTTCAATAAATCAATATAACCGATTTAAAATAATGGCGAAATCTTGTAAATGATAGCCCATTATGGGCCGTCGTCTCATTTTTGACACGCGTACAATTTAAACTTTTATACTTTTAACTAATATTTCACATTGTATGTTGAAAATATAACGACTGTTAGGAGATGTATGAGTATAATACTATGTTGCTTCACGAGGATATTAAATTTTAATAAACAGAGGTTAGTATGCGTACATTGAATGGTCAAATTTGGTAAATATTTTTATTAACTTATATTTTAGAATTTAAATTAACACGTGATTTGCAGGATTTATTATTTATCGTGTTGTAATGGTATACGAGGAGAAGAATAGTTACCTCCTACCTTTCGAAGCAGACTTTTCACCCAGAAAACCTGTACCAATGAAAAGCATGGCCAACAGAAGCCGAATCAATGCTGACGCGAGGTTTGATGGACGAAACTAATTTGCGGTTCCAATTACGAATTGACAAACAAAATTTCCCTGAGTGTGAAACGAAAACTAGAAGGTTTTGTAAGCATAGTAAGGTGCCCTTTATTAACATTGTTCGATAGATCCAAATTCACACAATTCGAGTATTCGCACACTTCGATAGTTCCAAAAATGAACTTATTTGTATAAGTTTCAATTTAATTTTGAATATATAAACGTAAATAATACAAACAATTATTAGCGTTAATAACATATTATCGATCCTTTCAAAAACATTTTCTGTGCAGATACAATTTCTAATATCAATACATCGTGGAAATGGCAGTTGTTCGAAAAAACGGGACGCAATTTTTCTGGAATAAATAAATTTGTAGTTTTATTTCTTCCTTTACTAATTTCCTTAGAACATCATTTTAAGACTTCAAAAGTATCTTTTGAGTTTGATATTTTGAGTACTAACAGAGTTACGACCCTCACAGAGTTAGGTTAAAGATACATTCACTCGTTTGAAAGTACAACAGTAATTAATAATGTTTTTATAAAATTACTGAACTTGTATGATAATTAATACAAGATAATGAAATCCATTACGAGAGACTTGACAGTTAAATTTTTTGTTACCTTCGCAATCTTTGAAATGCTGATAGAAATTCTACGTTATTAAAAATGTAGAAGGTAGACATCAGGTATTCGATGTCATATCTCGGAGAAGCAAGACACGCGAAGACCATCGAGCCGCAGCCAAAAAGGGAAGAGGCGCGCAGCGGAGGGCGTCGCGTGCTAAATACCTGAAGGCGGAGAAGGGCGTGCACCGGCCCCTCCTTGCTCCAGATAGGCGAGAACACCGAGACAAAGGCACGTGTGAGGCGCGGCGCGGCGCGGCGCGGGAGACGGTGCGCCCGCGGCGGGCCAGTGCATGCAGCACGCGCCCGCGCCCGCACTACGCTGCATTGTATTTAAAACAAATCGTACGTCCGCTTGGTATTCAGATGTGATCAATGGATTTAGATATCAAAACGCGTTCGTTATGCGCCGTGTTGACACGGAGGAGCTACAAATGGGCATTCATTCATTACACTGCAGCTGCACTCCAAGGCTATAAATCTGGGTCTGGAATAGCGTCTCAAACGATGCGATGGGAACAAGGGAAGGCTGAGCGTTTCAGGCAGACGTTTTAAGAATATTAGCGAAAAAAGCTTATGTGGGATGATTTTCGCTTTTCTGTCCCGTAAAATTAGATGCGAGGCAGCACGACTCCATCCGACCCACATCCGCGGACTAAATTCTGTGGGACCTTTGAACATCTGCTAGAGCAGAAAGACAGTATTTGGGTATTATGTTGTAATTTTTAAAGGCTTGCGAACACTAAATATGCAGCTTTCTCAGCGTGAAAGAAATGCAAAATATTATTTTCTGACTTCGATTCCTGGCTTTCAATTGTGTAAATATGAATGTTTATCATTTTGCATCCTTACGCTCTTCGTATTTTATTTGATGAATTATTAGAGATCGGTTGCATCAGAAATAGTTATCTTTTTTTTAAATTTATTAATATTTTGCATGTGACACATAGTTCAATTAAAATTATCTTCTAAAGCTTGTTTTAGATAGTACAAAGTAGAAACGTATCAGTTTGATCCCAATGATTAATATCACAATCATGAATCATACTATGATACCGAGTAGTTGTTATCTAATCTTAATCTAGAGAATTCATTGAGTACTTTCCGACGAAACTGATGATTCCGAGAGGAACTTTGTGTTCAATAAGTCATTTTGGACTGAACCTGAATGCTGAAACATATCATTTCATTACGACAGAATGTGTATAAATGACACGCGATTAACAATAGGAACAGCACAGACTCCGCAGAGCCTGCCGATTCGGCCCAGGCAGAGGCAGCAGCCTTGGGAACGCGTTCGATGACGAGGTGGCGAAGCCGCGAGTCGAGTCCCGCCGGGGCCGCCCGTGAAAAGGCGGAGGCGAGGCGTCGCCGCACTCGCTTTGTTTCAAAGCCGTCGATCGGCGGCGATAAAGTTGGGAGGCGCAGAGGCATCTCTGCCAGCAGACAGGAGGCAGGTGTAGGGTAATGGCGGAGAGAGGACAAAAGATTGCATTCGGCGAGTGTCCCCAAGGATAATCGAGTTATGCCACATGTACTCGAGTAGGAACCCCTATACAATTTTAAAGAAGCTTATTACAATAAAAGAATGAACGAAGCTGATGTGATGAGAAGAAAAAGAAGAACAGGAAGACGAAAATGGAGACGTCGACGAAGAAAAACAACAACCTATGATGGAATGGAATAAAAGAGTAAGGGATAAATACTTTTGAAAACCTATCGATTTTCGGTTTCATCCAAAATGTTTGATATGGATTGATAAAGCTGAGTTGAATACACGGTAGTGTACAACACATGTACCTTTTGCTTTCTTGTACAATAATTTTATTCTTCCAAATCCCAGAATATCTCAAGCTCTTCGTGTAATATTCGCAGACTTTCCCAATGCATTTTATGTAATAAATCAATTGTAGACGAATATGTTTCTTTTTTCCCTCTCTCCGTTTTCCTGTTGACTTGGGAACACCTTAAGCGTTCCCCGGCGTCCAAAAGAGCGTTCTATTCGACGAAGACGAAGTCCAGCCGAGCAGCCGGCCAGATCTACGGCTCCCCTGTTTTGTCCCACCTCCTCCCCTACCGCGCCCCAAAACAAAACCCAGGCGGCGGCGGCGGCGACGGCGCACCGGGGAGCCCCGCCAGGGCAGCCAACGTGGCGGCCGGGCCCGAGGACTTAGCTGATGAAGAGGCGCCACCCGCACGGGGCCGCTCGCCGCCGGCTCAATCCCTCAACCCCTCAACCCCTCGCCCACCGCCCTGCCGCCCTGCCGGCGGCCTAATTCCCGGGGAGCCCTTGTTAGCGAGGGATTGCCGCGGCGTGATTCGAAACTTAACGAGCCGACCTCTGAACCTCTCTATCCAGCGCGCCGCGCCAGCCGGCCCCAACAGGAACGTGTGTTCTCTTCCGGCCCGCGCGAGATCTACATATGGGGTCGAGAGCTGGTAAGGTAACTTTTCGTCTTCACACATTTTAGGACAATCTGTTGAAGGGGAAAATATACTTTGAAATTACATGTGAATATATTTGAATATTAATAAAAACAAAATATAAATAAAACTTATTTGATATGCCGTCGACTTTTTAATAGTATTCAACGATATACAACACAAACAAGCCTAATGTGCAATGCGTACGATTACAATATCAAATAAATTTTCTATAATGACATTCGAATACTTAATATTCTGCCTCGTCGTTGGGATCATTAGAGCACAGTCACTATTTCGAGGTCAAACATGTTTTTCCATTTCTTTTTCATTACCATACGCAAATAAGATGTACTCCAAATGACAGCATTTGATTTACAAAGTATGAACTCGCAATTGGAAAGAACAGTGAACAGGAGCAGCATGAAATGAAGTTTAATAGATGTCACTATCGCGGCGTTCAACCGACCCATTCATCACGGGCAACGAGAGGAATTCACGTCGGGCGCCGGCGTCGGGCGCATGGCGCGATCGCATTAAACGCCACTTCATCATCTGCTGGCGTTGCGGGTGGCACCCGTGCTACGCCAGAAATTCCGACCTCGCTAGATGCCTGGCTACCAAAACTATGTCTTGATAATGTCAATTCCGAATTATTTTTAATTCTTTTTTGGCTATTGGAATCACGTAAAACAATATGTGAAAAAGGACATCGTCAGGCATGGGAAAGAACAGGTTACACAGAACCAACAGAATTGCATGCGAAATATTTCACATTTTTTTTCAAATAGCAATTGCAATAGAGTATTATAAAAGTGAAGTAGCAAATGAAATAGTACTATACTATACTGCTACAGAACTGTACTACTGTGAAGCTGAAATATGGTTATTTAGTTGCAGCAACAATGCTAGTATGAACATTAAAATGCGAAAGCAAATAGGTTTCCGTGGAGCGGTAGTTTCATTTCTGTCTCGAGCAAGACTTCTTACCAGATGCGTACATTTTATGGCAACGTGTCGAACTCTATCTTCTTCTAATTCCCTCACTTTCAAGCACGACCACAGGCCATCGCAGCATGCTTAAGCGCAGTGTCCAGGGCATTGTGGCGCTGACGTCCCCGATTTGGTCTCCCTGCGACAGGCGTCGCGCGTTCTCGCGCGACACGTGTCAGGCGAGTATCGACAGCCATTACCGACAGGTGTTGACATTTCTGTCGTCGCCGCCGCCGCCGACGTCGTGGCCACTTTCTCCATTGTCCGACACGCTGCGGCGGCAGCAGCGGCAGTGACGAGGGCGTTTGACACAGCTTCGGTGGCGACGGCCGTCTATAACCATGGCTTCCGAGAAAGGATGTCCGTAGAGGATTCAATATCTTCCAAGTTGAACATCATAATCGAGCTATGTATTTCCCTGAATTTCGTGGCGTTGTAAGACGTATATTGAATCGATTTGCGAACGTATATTACAATCCAATATTTGATAAGTTGAATGAAATAAATTATTATGAACATTAAAAATTACCATAATTATTTCTCTTACTTCTGGAACCACTTCATAATTGCAAATATTCTCAGTGTACCTAACGACTCACTTTCTATTTCCTTTGCGTGAGCTGACATATTTATTTCTGTTTGAATTGGGTAGATATTTGCATTCACACATTTTTCAAATTTCTGGTAATAAAAGAAAAGTGTGTTCCCGTGTGTTCACAAATGCACAGAAACAGAATAATTCAAATAAAAAACTTATTAAACGACCTTATCAGCCACAAACCAATTCTTGAAGAAACCAATGACCTCCAAATTAGCAAATGCACTTACCGAGACGGCTGTCTCATCTTCAAAATAGAAGAACATGGAGCAGAAAACTTACCTGCAAAAGATACAAAAAAATATTTGTAGAATTAATAAATAAGAATATTAGTTAAGCTAATATCAACATCATGACAATAATTAATAGCGCCCTCACAAATGGTACATTTTCGTGTTTTATAATAGAATTAAAATTGTAATACACATTTTTGGACCAACATTTTATATTTCAATCAAAAACTTGTTCATATTTTAAAATATTTATATTTTCAAATATTTCTTGTTGTTCTCTAGCCTCCCAAAGAGATTAAGTAACTATTCATATTTTTCACTTCCGCTACCCTCTTGAACTACCCGAGCAATTTCGTTGTAAGTTTTCAAGAAGCAACTACCGCATCTCGAGAACACGCGTATTTAGCTAGTTTTGCTTCAGATGCGGCATGCCGTGCAGAGAGGCTTTGCGGGCTGTGCGGGCTGTGGTGGCGCGTGGGTGGGCGGCGAGCTGAGCGGCCGCCGGCGCCGCGCCGTTAGCGCCTTTCCTTCGCGCCGCCGCTTCGTTCGAAAGCCACCCGTAGGCGGTGGCGGCGGCGGCGCGGCTGAGCGCTGCTGGGCGCCATGCTGACCTCGCGTTCTCGCGAACAGGCCAGGCGCCACCGCGCTGGACTCCACGGCCCACTCCTCACACAAGCAGTGGTATGTTCTGGCTGCGACATTGCCGCCTTGGAGGAGGTGGCTTCGCCGTTTAACGTTTCAATAAACCAGGAAGAGATAAACTTTGAACCTTCGATTAAAGCAAGTCCCCCACTCTCCCCGAATGCTCCTTAGTTTTCAGTGTCAGTCAGACGTGACATGCCAAATGAAAGGTAGCTCGCGTCCTAATGTCCAGTCTAGAAAATATGTTTCAATCGCATTCACTCAGTTATAGAAGAGAAAGTCAAAATAATAACTTACAAATTGCAAGTTTAGATATTATTCAAATGAAACTGAACGAGATTTTTCGGGTAGCTAACGTTGCAACATTGCAATGCAGCGTATTCTAGAGCACTGACCGACCTTCCTAAACAATGATTTTGATCCTTTGACAGACCTGATCAATTAACTTGATTTATTTGTCTCGCAACGATAAATTACACAAAATAATGTATGGAATACAGACGTGGAGACGAATGCTAAACGCAATTACCACAAATGGAATACATAACGCAATACACAGCGAAGAAATAAAATGCTTGGGATTAAATAATGGTAAGCCATCTGAAGTGGCTCTTAAAAGATAGCAATTGAAAGTTCAAAGAATTCTAGAAGTCCGGCGATCAGCATAAACAATATATTATATAAATACCATATTGCATACTTACTGAATGTTATTACACTACTTCGCTCGTGGCTTGCTAATCATTACGAGAAACGACTAAGACAAATATCTCAATTTTCCTTGAGTGGCTTACCATTTCCTAATTTCTAGTCTCTCAAATTTCCGTTGTGTTAACTCCAACTTCTCTGAGGTCAGATGCAGAGATCAATTATCTCGCACATCCTAAAACTTGAGTGCCTCTCCACCTTCCTATGAGGGACCGTTTATAGGAGTGGCATGTAAGGTTCTTTCGTTGCGTCTCCACGACACTCCTTCGGCAAATCCCGCCTCTCGGCCTAACGGAGCGCGCCTAGCGGCCGGACACGGCGGCGGGGAACGACGTCTCGCCCTCATTTTCGCCCGATTGTCATTCCTGCAGCGGCTAATTTCACGGCTATCCGCTGCTCTGCGCGCGGCGCCCGCGGCGGCGGCGGCGGCGGCGGCGGAGGCAAAGACCCGGTTCCGGAATGCGGCTGTTGGCGCGCCACGATCAGAACGGCTACGGGAAGCACTGGTGATGGTCGTGAAATAGGTACTTTTAAAATAGTAATAACCGCTCACCAGTGCGGTGTGAAAGAGGGCGAACTTTCATGAATAGCACGTTTAATATAATTGAATAAAAAATCTCGTGTATTTGTAGTGTTACCTGTTAAATATCGCGTCTCTTCATTCTCTGGGATTTAAATCTCACAGATTAAATCCGTAGGTGAATTCTCCGAAAAACTCACACGAGTTAGGGGTTTGGGATTTGCCGTTAAAGAGGATCGTGTTTGACGAAAATAAAATACAAAGGAAAAAATTGCGTAGAAATGCAAATATCTGATTACTAGTTGAATGGAGCGTCGCTGACGCTGTAAACTGTTTTAAAAATATTTTCATGTGTTGGAAATTTTTTTCATTTTTCATTTCTTTCATGCTTGGTTGGATTTACCAAAGAATCGTAGTAGCTGATAATGTTATTTTCTCCTTCAAAAATTTTCGACTTTCAATGGCTTTGTATGTTACAATATCTCCATACGGGATATGAACTGGTAAAATTCCAATTTTAAAATTATAATTATCGTACAAAATACTTGAAGGTATTGATGATGCGAACAGTTAGTTTAGTACAGCTACATTTTTACGATTTTTGCTAATATACACAATAATGCACAAAGATCACCTACTGGGTTATTCTCTTATTCTAAGATCACCACTGTTCTTCTAATTCAAAGATCACCACTGTTCACAGTTATTTTCTAATTCTAATATAAGATCATTCTCAATAAGTTCCGAAAATTCTGTCGCAAAATCTTCTACATCTACATTTGATCCTTTCTCTGATTTGCTTAACATCTCCAAATTTTTCTTCCCTAATTTTGGAAGAGATTAAAACTCTACAATATCAGTCCAAGTTGTGTTCACTTCGGCTGTTGCAATTGCTTTATTAATAGTTTTGTATGCGAATCTAAATAAACAGTAAATGGCGACAGTTTTGTATTTATGTCAATAAGATATTAGTTAGGTTTAATAAGAATAAGTTGTGGGTCACATTCATTTGACAGCAAACGGTATTTATACACTTAGGAACGTAAACGTGTCGACCGTTAGAACGTTCATTCATTCTCTAACATTACTCACAATTTTTTTTTCTCCCCATTAACTTCAAATTCTTCTCCAAATTTAATAACCTTCAAGGCAATACTGTTCGTAGGTTTTTGAAATACTTTTTTTAAATATGGTATAAAGCCTACCGATAAAAATAAAAATAAAATATGCCAATGTCGTGAAAGAAAATTATGGCGCATTGAGCGAAAAATGACTTTGGGTAGTGGAGTTTAATCAACGCCACCTACATAGATCTATATGGATGGCGTTGGTTTAATTCCCGGCAGATAGCAGCGCCAAAACACGCGAAACAGTGTTTTGGAAATTTCTTTGAATCTCCTGACCTTCTAAAACAAATTATCAGTTCCCCATCAGGAGACCGAGACCCGTCCAATATGTCTCGATTGGTTCACGGGAAGTAGTATAGACGTGAGTAGTATGAGTGTACGGAACTGCACATCCGAACATCCGCACACTCGCAGTTGCTCAAATACTGTACAGGTATTTAATCGTCCTAAACTCTTCTCCGGCACACTTTGAAACAGCAATTTCATTGGAATGTCGTATTAAAGTGTTCCAATTTTTAGTAAAAGTGCATATAAATAAAATGGATGACTTTGTTCGTGTCGTGTATCGAAGCACCAACTCAGATATCTACAAAAGAAGTTGTTCGTACACATTTTTTAAGTAGTGATTTTTTAAATATGGGCGTAATGACAGGTGTAATGGTATTTTTTAAGTATCACAATCACACAGAATTGTACGCATGTAGAAAAAGAAATGTATGAAACAATTATTTTGGCAGAAATGTGATGCTCTACCTATAAATCAGTTTGATATCGATCGTTCCATAGGCTTAAAATATACGGCAAGGGTAATAAATTACTACTTAGAAGGACTGAAAGAAGTTCTGACAGACCTGGCGTAATTTTTATTCACATTATTTACACTAAAGCTAATCATGTTCACTCGAGACCCTGCATTACACGAATCCGTGCAGTCTTATCACGCTCGGAGTGGCTGGCGAAGTGGTTTCGATGATGAAGTTGTTGGTCTCGCAGAGGCCGTTACTCTTCCGACGTGCGTATCGGCGGCGCGAACGCGTGTAGGCAGCGGCTATCTCGGCGCATCTCCGCGCGGCGGCCGGCGCCCGCCCGCGGGCGCGGCCAACCCGCCCAGCGCGCCGGAGGCGGTGACGGAGAGAGCGCCCACAGCGGCGTTGGGCAATGCCAGCGCAGACAGGAGGAATAACCGACAGGTCGTTTACACGGCGTTCGTTAACATTTCAGAATCCGCGACAGATAAAGTGGTGGATCTGGATGCCCCACTGCTGATAGCTGATCTTACTGGATCCGCGGTGATCTGTTAAAGCTTCCATAGTCATTTATAATCCCAAGAACAAGTATTAGGCTATAATGATATAGGCACGATTAAGAGAAAGTTGGGCTACCAATTTGAAGATTCAAAAGAAATAATTCATCATCGCCGATAAGTTCCAGCCTCGGGAATTACACATCGTTAACGGGGGAGTAGAGACCGATAAACGTTAGAGACGGGGCCAGAGAAATTAATACGATCACTGAATCACGTTTTCTTTACGAGCAAGATGAAACAGATTTTTATCACAATGATACTTGAAGATACAAAACAAAAAATCTCATCTTCATATCTGAATAACGATATTAGTTAATAATAAATAGTTTACAAAATATATTAAAAATCCCATTCCATTGATTTCCATTTTTTCTGTATGAATTTTTCCATATTAAATTTCGCAAATACGAGTTTTCCACAAAAAAGTAAGCGTACAGGAATACTTAATAGGAATTCGAGTTCATAGATGTCGGTTGGAATAAATATCACGTTGTCTAAAACTAAAACATTACACACAAAAAATGAGATTGATATATCTTATCACACTTGCACGTTTTCGCTCGTTGGATCGACAGCGAAAAGTATTCAAACCCATCGCAGAGCAATCACTATTCTGTATAATTTTCTGAAATAATGATCAAAAGAATAACTGTATTAAATACAATTTCAAAAAATATCCCATGGTTCAGATTGAAAAAACGTTACGCATACTGTACCGTTACTTACAGTCACGTATTCTGTAAATGAGTGCATGTACACAATGATAGACATAAGGTGGAAAAAAAGGTGATGGCCATTAAAACAGATTTGGTCAGTAGGAAATAAGTCTGTTTGATCTTGAACGTGAATATGAGCACAACAACTGATCTCTCGCCCAACACGCAGCTCAACGGCGACCTCAACGAGGCTCCTCGCCTAAACCAAATCCCATTTCTTCTGTGTGTTCGGTCCGCCAGTGATTGACGGCGTCTCGTACGCGCGTCACGTGGCGCGTTCCAGGCCGGGCGCGCACGCGTCGCGCGCAAATGGAGGGCCGCCGCCCGTTCACGCACGCCGCGCGCCGGCGCCAGGTGACGCGTCGGCCATCATGCAATTACCGGGCCTGTCATCTCGGCGCCGCGCCGGGACGCCCGCCGCGCCTGCCGCGCCCGCCGCTGCCGCCGCCGCCTCGGGAGCCCCTGTGGATCGCCTTGACAGAAGGAACCAAGGTGACGTGGCGGTCGCGGCGAGAAGATCACGACAGTGAGAGAGAAGAAAAAACAATCGTGAACGAGTTTGTTCCAAAAGAAAAACGGGAAAATGCATTATCAGAACAGCATTATAATAGTATGAGAATGCTAATAAAAGAAGGGAACAAATAGAAATGAAGGCAAATGACACGATAACACTATCATATAAACTAACCTCGTCGTAAGTTAGTCCCAGCTTTTAATTTTTAACATAAAAACAAAAAACAGACTAGTACACATTATTTTAATATACGTCTAATAAAAGAACGCAAATAACAGCATTAATGATGAACACAAAATCAACAATCAGCATTCAATGTAATAAATTATATAATTCACGATAGATACAAATGAATCAGTTCATCAACCTCACCGAATGAGTAAACGTATCGACAAATCCATGCTTTAAAAGTCAAAAATACCGGCTGCAAATTGTTCGAAATATTTCAGTGGTTTATGTAGAGGAGTAGGCTACGAAGCGTACAATGAGAAGATTTTTTAGTGGTGCTGGTGACAGCAGTGGCAATGGCCGCAGTCGCAGCGCCTGGGGGAGTGGCGCTGACGTGGCAGCGGGAAGTGATCCTCTCCAGCTACACACATCATCTCCATTGCCCTGGTTGCCGCCGCTTGTTAAACTACCATGACGAAGTTTTCGTCCAAACACGGCCGCTATCTCGCAGCTTCCTGTCATGTTCCGCTGAAAGAACTGTGTTTTGATTGCTTGCCGACACCTCGTTGTATATCGTAAGAAACGTGGGAGAAGTGTTCTAGAACTATTATTATTATTAGAAATAAGAAACGCTAATTTAAACAGTCTTCATTATGAAAGAAAAAAATATTTGTTTTATAATGAATATTTTTCATTTTTAACTCAAACTTGCCTCTACATTTCATAGCTCTGTCACGATTCTCGTATTCTACTGTAAATCTCGTATTCTACTGCACTCTCGTATTCTACTGTAAATCCTCGATGATCCTTAATGGATAGCCTAAAATCTGATCAGTTGATATCAAGAAATTAATTTCCAGTTGCATGTCAAGATTACTTACCGATTATATCAAGGAACATAGTTCGAATTCGGCCTCTTTGAAATTATGTATTGGACACGCCTCAAGAAAAAGTCTTTGCATTCTAAATCATCTCACGCGATCTCGATATTCTGCCATTCTGTGTTTGAAGGCCACGAGAGTAATAAATAATATTTTTACTATGAATATGTATCAGTACACATGAAGTACACAAAGGCGAGACATGCAATAGCCCGCCTTCAAATTAAGTTTTACAAGCTTTGAAGCAAACCGAGATATACGAAAAGAGTGAGTGAATGCAACTGGAATACTATATGTGTGAGAAAAGGGAACCAAGTTCGTTTGAAATAAGGCCCTGCTGTCGTAATGGACAGTGCTTTGTGTTTATAGAATTATATAGAAATTTCAATTCAATATTTAAGCTGCATTCAATGTGCCGTTCACGTCAGAGAAAGCAAGGCGTGGCGGACAGGAAAACTCACAAGGAGGGCGGAGTAGTTGACAGCAAAAGGAGAAGGTTAGTTGGAATATTGGCGATAATGGGAGTAGGAACTCACAACTCCATATTGGAACATGCCAGAGAGACCGAGACAATAAAGGGAGAGTTATGGGCAAAGCGATGTTCCGATGATGGTTGTGACCACGTTAGCACCAGTGTTAACAGCAGTATTTGTGACGGCTTTGGCGAGGCGAAGGCGCCAGAAGACGAGGCGGCGGTGAGACCGTCGTGGCCCGGCCCGACAGCGGCCGGGGCGTGGAGGGCTCGCCTCCCGAGTAATAGTGCGCCTCATTGGCGCCTCATTAGGTGATTAGACAGGCGGCGGGTGGACGGTTCGGGCCCTCCTCCACGGCCCAGCCTCCACCCGCACACGGGACGTCTCCGAATGGTCCCCAAGGACAAGTCCCCCTTGTCCGAGGCCGGAGCCGCCTGCCCACCCATCGTCGCCCGGCAGACGGAGCGTCCATGGTTACTGCCGGCCACCCCTTCGGTGACGGTTCCTCGACGCCCTCCCCACCCACCACGCCAACCACCAAGCGCTACCGCGCCGCGACAGACGCGCCGCGCCGGCACGCCCGCCGCACCCGCCCCGCCGCCCCGCCCCGCTCACACCTCGCCTGCGCCTCCGCAGCCGCCCCGTGCGCCGCCAGACGGGCCTTCGGTGCGATCGCACACTTGCGCAACCGTCGTAAAGCATACGCTTCGCTGGGAACGGACCTTGTCTGCCCTGCTAGACGGCGCCGTCCGCCCCGCCCCGCCCCGCCCCGTTCACGCCTCTCCAACGCCCGCGGGATTTACTGTCTGGCCGCCGCGTTCGTAAGCACCCTGAGGACGATGGCGGATGGGATGACGTTAGCACTTAGCAAGACTCGCGCCGCTCGCCCGCAAGCTGGTGATTTTCCTAATCTTAGTTAAAGAGAACGGATGGTGACTCATGCACTCTCTACCTTAATAATTGAAGGAAAGGTAAAGTCGGGGTAGATCCTGCTTGAAGGGTATATTTACAAGGTGCAAACTAGGTTTTCGTGATCACTCGACATACAGTATCTTCCTTGTAATTTCATTCGATGTACAAAATTATTTCTTCAATGATGTCATCGCTTCCTTTTATTTCAATGTAGATGGTTTCCGATTAACAATTTAAAAGGAAATAAACGACAGCAAAAAGTTGTAAAATATTATCACTTTAATATTTTCGATCGATTTCAGATTCTTTGTTCAGCAGAAGAGAGACATAGGTACACGAGAGATAGTTACTATTAAATGTATCTCCCATAGAGGAAGGGTTTGTGAACTCTAAACAGAAAGATTCACAAAAAATTCCTTGAGAAACTAAGTTTATGATACAACTAATGATTACATGAATAACAAAGTTATATAATGAACAATTGTATTGAATACTGAAATATTACTGAAGGGAAACCAATCAAATTCATCAGGTACTCGATTTTCTCTGATCTGTACTAATTCTTAACTGTCACCTGCCTGATCCCATTCATTTTCAGGAATCCCCAGACTACAAATATCTGCATTCTACTTGTTTGAGCACAAAGTAACTAACATCCTTATTTATGACTGATACATGTCACACGGTTTCTGTAATGTTTCTGCAATGCGGAATTCTACTTTTATTTTTGAATGTGCGATAGAAATAGAAGCCCTATTTTTTAGGCCGACCCATGAAGAGATCGTGCACTTTTTCTGGTAAGTAGTTATGCAACATTTTATTTCTACACTTAACATTAACTGCAAAAGTGACTGTCATGGCGAAGGATGGTTTCATAATTTTTGCGAGTACGACGATGGAAAGAATGTTGGTTGATTCTCACTCCGCATTGCATCTGGTCAATAAGTTTGGATTCGCTTAATGATACACCCATGTAATTCACGGCTTCACGACGATTCTATTTTCATTCATTTCTTTGTACTTCATAAAATCCTTCTCATTAACAGTAAAAGAAAACATTAGTTAAGTTGCGAAATATTTAAAACATATCGTACTGTGTGAACATACTCGTACATTTCACTGCGAATAAGGCCGAGTGTTTAGACATTCCGATTTCTTTATTGCATGGCTCGTGACCACTGCGTTACAACAGCAGCATAAGAATTCACGATCTCTTCCTTCCATCGCATCGCGACTCCATTTACTGGGTCACACCACTCACGCCCCGCCGGCCGGTGCGCACCCGACGAGACTGCGCCTGCTGGCGGCACCGCCAGTTGGCGCGGGTTGCCAGCGGAATCCTTAGGCGCGCGGAGACGCACTGACCCATAATTCGGCGCGTCGACCCCGTTGGTGCCAGGGGGCGCACGGGCGCGGGCGGCGAGGGAGAGCTAAGCAGGGATCGCACCCGGAACTCGACGCAGGAGGCCTCTCTGGCACAGGCGCAGACTGGGGCAATTTTCTCATGTTTGTGTAGCCTCGCCCTTCAGGAACTGTTTTGCGATATGAGAAATTGAACAGAAAATAGGAAAGCGGCGACTATATAATCGAAATATTTCTGTAATATTCGTAAAGAAATTTCAGATTTTTTTCTAAGACTTGTTAATTTTAATTACCAGCATATATAAGTAACACTTAAGTATTTTTAATTCCTTACCTCACGAACTCTCTTTAATTCCTATTAAAACATTTATTATAGACTATTGATGCTCGAGGAAGTTTCAATATTATACAATAAAATATATATTCGTAAAATATATACAGTAATATAAAAATAAAACAAAATATTACAAATTAATTTATAAAACTACAGAAATTAAGACAGTCGTTCACTAGAATAACCACACAAATGATATTGAAGTAGTTGTGCACGCACGGTGGGGATGGGACAGTTTATTAAAACTGTTCATATACGTGCTCTCTTCTATACTAACAGCGATAAAGTTGTTTTCTGCTATAAATTATACCATTCTTGCTCAACCACAAACAAGTATAATTTAAATGTCTTTCCGGACACTTATTTGTTTTTCCATGTTTGAACACATGAATCATACTTCTTCAAAGCTAAGTAAAAATTAACTTATTTGAACTTAATAATATCGAAACGATATTACATAATATTTCAACTAATAACAAAAAATTGTTTATTCTTGAGTTCTGTTCTATTTATTATTTTATGTAGCTTTTCTTTTCAATGTTCACCAAAATAGAATTACTGTTTTAACCATTTCACGTATCCTTATTCTTTCATTAGATATTGTACGCAAATTAGTGGTATTACGCTGCCCTTCGGTTTCGGGGCTCGTAAGTTTTTAGCTCACTCGAAGCGTATAAATAACAGGCGCGCGGGGCGTCCGCTAACGCTCCTCGCAGGCGATCAATGCGTCGTCGTCGGCGAGGTGATGGATGGCGTTTACTTTATGAGGGAGTATCTCCGTAAATCTTTGCCTAACATCAAAACTCACGGAGACGCGACGAGTGGAGACAGCGTAGTGTTGAGATGCTGCGCATGTGTCCCGTGTAGTGTGGAAAAGCGCTTTTCGACGAGGGCTAATCAGTCAAAACGCTGCTTGTCTTCGTGCAACTGCGCAGCCATCGGACGACGATCTGTATCGTCAGGTGGGGTAGAGAAGTGCCGAGAAGGGAGCACGCGGCCGTTGAACTTCCTGTGTTGCACAGGCTCTCGTGTTTTGAATCGGCTCCAAAAGTTTTCAGGAACGTAAAAGGACTATTTCAGGATGGTGAATGAATGTTTTCGTGAGTCTCTGAATGAAGCATAAATACCTCACAGGCATTCGGAACAATAGGGAGCTGGCAACCACAATTCGTCATTATTTCAATTTTTCAGATTCTAGAATGACCTGTGAGTGAAGACCCCAATACTCTTGAAAGTAAGTATGCAAAAATTATAATTTCAAACCAATATTTTTGAAAAAATACAGCGAAATTCATCATTTGAGTAACAAACGACCGAGATGCATTCACATGTTCAACACATTTAAATATTATCACTACCAGAATATCAAACAAAGAATATTGGCTATTTTTAGACTGCAATTATTTAAATTATTAATGAGTCAAGGTTGAAATGGACACTATAAAGAAACTACCATCGCTTTGAAGTGTTACCGATTCGAATTTCCTAACGATGTTAAATCAAACGTGTATCATACTAATTTATATCTACGACGATAATATATTGTCGACGGGTACTGATGACTGGTACTGATGATAGGTAGTGACGACTGTCAGAGATGACGGTAGACGGATACTGATAACTTTTAACGATGTCAGGTAGGAGAATGGTCAGTGAGGCTAGTTGCTATTCACTGTGATGATAATTTTACACGAACGTCTTATTGAGAGAGTGAAGTTACGCGTTCGTTTCTACCATCGCCTTTCTATTGTCTTCGAAGAGGAGTGTTATAATGAAGTCTGAAAGCAAATAAAAGCAATAAAATCATTAAAGCACTAGAGCTGTTAGGGAGCTTCTTATAAGATCCAGATAAATGCGGCAATTGAACAATACCACACAGTTGTAGACAAAAAGTCTGTGAAGACAACTAAAAAGAAAAGTTAGTTAACTTATTCAATCCGTATTTTTTTATTACTCATGACATTGTGATTTGGATTTATTATCAGAATAATAATTTATATCTTTGCCTTAAGGCCTGTCGTCCTAAGAGTCTTTTTAGAACCGACGTAACTAGGCATTGAACAAAAAACGAGATTTGAAGGATATAGTGGAATCCTTATTTAGTAATCGAGTACCCTGCGTCCGCCTGTCTGTCCGTCCTCCCGTCTGTCTCGACCCATTCGGTCAAGACAAATGAGCTCATTAGACGAGTCGCATTTTCGTTCTATGGAAATGACAATTTTTGCCGATATAAGCTCAAAGTTCTAAAATATAATTTTGGGGGGATTCAGCAACTAAAATGTGTTTTGGGTGACACCTCCACAGTTTTAGGCAACTACAGAGGTAATCATACGACTTCTGTTGACAAGACAATATTTCTTCGGTTTCCTCTACTTTATTACGAAGGAATGGTAAAAGTACGTGTTTTTTTGTTTCTGTTTTTGTTTGTTTTTGTTTTTAATGCACCTTTAAGTACATTAGTGAATTAGTACACTGTCTTTCCAGAATTTACATGAATCGTGGCGATTTGATACATCAGATTCATAATTCATCATAATTTTGTGATGGAAGTAATTAATCATATATTTTTTACGTAACTTTCCATGCCAGACAATGGAACTGTAGTAAGGTTACAACGTATTTTATTATGAACTTGCAGAGCACAAATAAAACTTTTAACAAGAACATACCCGCCGGAGGGGCGTCGTTCAGC
This sequence comes from Gryllus bimaculatus, assembly GCA_017312745.1. Taxonomy (NCBI): domain Eukaryota; kingdom Metazoa; phylum Arthropoda; class Insecta; order Orthoptera; family Gryllidae; genus Gryllus; species Gryllus bimaculatus. Next base: position 7,519,108 of record BOPP01000019.1, read on the forward strand.
TTGTATGTAATATTGAACCTTCGAGATGCTGGCCCGACAAAATCCTCTCCATGTTATTTACCTGTACGCGTCCGTCACGCGATCCATTCGTATTTGGAAGTGTCCGTTATTAGCATCGCGGCTCGCGCCACCCATCGGCCGGGGCCAGCACCGCCGGCGCCCTTCTCACCTGCCCGGACCTTCTTTAGGGCTGCGCGCGGGGGCGCGAGGTCGTGTTCCTGCGGAAGGGGAGGCTGGAACGTGGGACAGAGCAACCAACGCGTACTTCTCCTCACCAATGCTCTCAAGGGAACAGTATTGGGATTTGGAAATGCAGTACATTAAATGCACTTGCTCTGATCGTTTTAGCATCGCGGTTGACAATGTATACGAGCATAATCCACATTTGATATATCTTTTATAATTCCTTATTCTCCTTAATTCGGTGAAATGTAACAAAAAACACACGTCATAATTTTGAAGAAAATACATGTTTTCGGGCTCACTTCCCCAGAAATATTTTTTTAACGTACGTCCGCCAGTAATCCAATACTACAGAGTGAAACTACACATAGGATTTTTCTGAAAGGGGATATCTCAAAATGGGTTCTCTAAAAGTTCTGCCTGTACACAGGCTCTGCAAATTTGACTAAGATTTTCTTTCATTTCTGGAGGTACTTTTCAGGGTTGCTCAAGTGGTTGGTCCTCTGGGCATGCCGTGGCTCAACGTTTGTCTGCAGGCCACCGATGTGGGACTTCTCCGTGAAGTCGGCACGAAGGGAGGGGAGCGCTCTTGGACTTTTCTCTTAAAGTGCAAAGTGCTCTTACAAATGTGATGTAGATACGTTTTTAATTTAAACACAAGTATTTTCGGTAATTGTAAGAATTTCTCAAAATAACTGGGTGAACTCGGTGCTATAGTGACGCCTCCTGCCAATGTGATGGTAGGTACATAAATTATATTTCGCACGAAAGACACCATGTATGTATGTATGTACTTGGCGCGACCCGTGTGCGAGCCCCGTGAACTGGCTCAGGATTACCGCCGACGTCCCTGGCCTCACGGCCATGGGTTGAGGGGATACTTGTGGTTAGCACGCAGACATTCCCATGCCGTATTCAGCCTGAAAAGTGAATTTTCTTATCGACACACAGCAACAAATACTGGGATATTGCAAAAAAACGCACACTATAATCTTGCCTGACCGGGAATCGAACCTGGGGACACGTAGTGGAAAGCGAGCTCGCTGACCAAGAACTAGCCTCGTGGAAAATACACCATACCTTTAGGAAAAGCAGCTGCAATAAGAGAATTAATTATCCCTGTTATTGCATCCAGTTCATTTGTTATTCATTCATTAAGAACGAGACCTTCGGGAAACCAATCGTGGGAGAAACCTCCATCGCCGCTGCCCTTCTCTCCATCTGTGGCGCAAAATGCACTGCACTGGCACTCCACGGCGGTCGCGTCATCCGCGAGCCTCCTCGGTTGCAGCCCGTGCCGCCGCCTTTCCGCGGGTAGCGCGACAGCGCGCGGCGGCGCGTGGGACGGCGCACGAGTCGCTTCCGCAGAACACGTTTCGAGGCGCGCAACAAAGCGTCGAACAAAACCCCTGCCCCGCTCCGCCCCGCCCCGCCACGACCCGCTCAGCGCCTCAACGCCGCTCGCTCGCGCCCCGGCGGCGGCGGCGGGAGGTGTCGGCCGCGGTCGCCAGGGTGTTGAAACGCCTCTACACTTTGTTTTTTATTGGCCGCACTAAAAATGCTGCGCCGCTTTTATTGTGTACATATTTTGAAGAGAAAAACGACATAAAAGATAACATAATAGCGCCCAATTTGGTGTCGTTTGATCTGCTTGTAAATCTTCGGGCGATTAAATAAATTTGTGCACTTGACGCAGCGGCGTATTTCGGCTCGGCTTAAACATTCCGTAGTTTAGTGAAATTGAGCGTATCTCACAGGGTAATGTAAGTTTGAATTATGTATTATACTTCTCAGGCCGCTGGACTGCCGCCTAAATAATACCGCACTTCCTTAGGAACAAGGTGCTGTTACTTGGTGCATCGTAAATGTTTCAAGTCACGTTTCCTCAGTCATATGTTTCAGTGCGGAAGAATATGGTAAATATTCACTGTAATTCTAAATTACTTGTAGAACCATGGAAAATGATAGGCATGGACATGGTAACAACACAACACAAGTTTTAGCGAATATCTTCTTCAGTGCCTGACACTGGTGTGAACCAAAAGAGCTTCAGCAACAACTTGTCATATATAAGAGGTATCTTCGACTGACCAAGAGTGAAACAAGCTGTCGTATAACTAACAGGTAACAGTTCTCAACGGAATACTGATGCCTTCATCTGAAAAACATCATAAACGTTTTCGATTGAACTTCGTGGAAACAATCTGAATGAAGTTCGTGTCAGAGTGAATTAAGTCGAATTCACAATTTCGAAGAGAAATGAGACTAAATTGTTTTGCGAGACAGACAGAGACACACAAAATACTAATCGCCTCGCTTGACTAAGAATGTAGTCTTCGCACGTCCATAAATATAAAAGATGTTTATATGTTTAGTAGATCAAATCTCAACTTTGAAAATGTGTGATTTCATATTAAAAAGAACAGGTCAGATAATTCGATTTATTTATTCTTGAACTTTTCTCAAGGGTCATTCTGTCTAAGAAATTAGACCGTCCAAGTCTCTCTCCACAAAGTAAAACTCGCAATCGACGACATTCCGATCTCCCAGCGTAAGGATCGCAAGCGAAATGTAGTACGCCTTCCTCAATAGGCTCTCAGTTGCCCTTTGAGCCCTTCATACAAGCTGGTCGGGGCGCGCCGGTCTCCCAAGAGCTCGTCCCGGAGGAGGCGACTCAATTAAGGCGGGCTGAGCGGCGCTTTTTGTGCGTGGCCGCGGGCCCGCCAAACGCCCCCGCCACCACCTGCCGAAGGGGCTCCTCCAATGAGCGCCGTGTTTTACGCACGCGGGCGACGGACCCGGAGCCCGCGCCCAATTAGACGCCGACACGCACTCTAAACGTCTCCATAGAAAAAGGTTTCCGACTTTGATGGGCGATTTGTTAGAGAGCTCTCCAGCGCCCTGGGCCGCGCGTCGTAAAGTCGCCGGCCCCCGCCAGGGGCCGTCCCCGCCGCGCTGCTTAATGCAAAGAAGGCGGCGCCGCGGCGGCGGCGTGCCGTAAAGGAATTCATTAGGGGCGCAAGAATCGCGCGACTCGCGGGAAGAGGAAACAAGAAAAAGGAAAGAAAAAAAAAGCATCGCTCGGTGAAAGCGATATGGCCCCGAGGATAGGCAACCTGTCTAGGCGGCGAATACAGGGGAAAGCCTCTCCACACCGCACGCGTTTGCGTTCCACGAATTAATTCTCGGCGAGAACGGACTGAGTACGACGAATTGTAATTGGTTCAGACGTACACGGAAACTATTTTCGACTTATTCAAATGAGGCTCTTTTAGGGGAGAAGAGAATAAGTAAGTTCTGGACTTCCATTTGATTCAGTTGAACCAATTTTAATACAAGTCATAGAAAGTAACATATATCTCGCAATAGAAATTACCATGTTTGTGGAACATTGCGAGAGGTATCTGACAAGTTCTTTATACGTGTTGTATCACCTCACGATTTATTAAAATAAACGTTCGACATTTAATTGAAAGATAGAAAGTGTTACAAGTAAGTACTATTAATTTCCTGAATGCAATTTCCACTTTCAAAACTGGTCTACGAGCTGACGGACAGTGAGGATACAGAAAGAGGGAGTAAGAACTAGTCTGCAGTTCTTAATAGATATTCGCATAACCATGACGATGTTGATGAATTATAATACAGATACTAACAATAACAACAACAACAACACGATGAAAGAGTTTTAGGTCATTCATTTAATTCATTATTTTCTAGAAGTATACCAAGAAGTATTTTCTAGAGTTCATTCGCATATTCTTTTCCTGTTAGGTGTGCCTATTTCTTAATAACTATTTGTACAGAATCAGCAGATGACCAAAAACCAATACTGTTAAATTAGTTTTATGCGTGTGTCTGATTTCAGAAGATCCTTTAAAAATGAAGTAAATGACGAGTACTTTTGACCAATGTGCCTTCTGGAACAGGACATACTTTCTTCAATATACTGCTTTTCACTTTAAAATAAGAATAATGAGAACTGTGATTACATGTACATGTACTGAGGATACAAAATATCTGAAAGCGTGTTATTGAATTGCAGATTTTATAGCAGGTTCATGGATTCCCACCAGACGCTGATCATTACTCGATTCTTATATCTCCTAAAAGCTCCAGAATTTCTCCACAAAAACTTATGAAAAATATCGAAGTTACAAACCAATAATTTTTATCATCTACTCTGATTGCTAGTGCTTCGTACAACGACAAAATTAATTTAAACATTCACAGGCAGTGCCGTTTGATGCGACGGGAATTGAACCCTGGGAAGTGCTCGCCAGATGTGTTATTTTTAATCATCCTATTATAGGTATTCAACTTCGTCATATGGAATATTCAACAGAAGCATTACATACGGTTTTTAGCAGGAGATTGAATTCCTCTACTGTGAAGTCCTGAAACTCTCCAGTTGTCTTTTTGCATCTAAAACTAGGAACCTTCACCGATAATAATCGAAAACTACGAAACGCATCCCAGTTGTCGGGAGCGAATGAGACCAGCGTCACTACCAAGGCATTACGGCACCCTAATGAATGAGGAGGCCGACGCAGCTTCTGCGCAAGGTAGGAGAGGATCGGCGTCGGGGGGGGGGGCGCGTCCGAGGCGCAAACCGGCACGTGCACTCGCGGGTGGGCGGCGCCGGCGCTGCCGCTCGGCGTGTATTTATGCGGCGCCCTATCGCCCACCTTATCGCCCATCGCCCACGGCCCGGCGCCCCCGCGCCGCCCCCCTGCGACGCGCGGGTTATTTATAATCCGTCCGTAACCCACTTTGCCTCCCGAAAGCCTCATTACAATCGAGCCTTCCATATTAATTACACGCTTGATCCGACGCGGGTTTAGAAAGCGCTCCTGACAACTCGCGCGGTTATCTCCTCCCATTGTTTCTGACGAAGAAGCGAGAGATGTGTGGCGATGGCCAAGGTCGCGCGTTACCTGAAGATGCTCCCTTTTCAGCGCGTGAACATGTGCGCTTGGGAGAAAAAGGTGAAATGAGTGGGTGATTCACAGAAAGCTCTTCACTGTTACATAATTTTGAAAAAAGTTATTACATTCATAGCGCAGTGACAGGAAAGCGACCAACGCTTCTGGTCATACAAAATTAAACTCTTTCCAGAACGCCCTTGTCAGGGAGACGGTAATAAAGACGGTTATTCTATAACAGGAGAAGAGAGTCATGGTCACACTAATTCCCTTTATAAACGAGTGATAAAGCAAATAAGGTTTCATCTTTTGCAGTTTTAAAAGACGCTTAGAGAATGCACTGAAAGAAATATTCTCGCGAGAAGGATCGTCTCAAATGAAGAAATACAATATATCTGTATCAGAGAAATCCCGCCGCACCCTTTAACAATCTTAGCTCGGAGACTGCACAAACGAACTTCTTCCTCCATCCCAAAACTAATCTAAGCTCAAGCCTAATCTTCAACTCAAACAGGAAAATTCTCAGAATGCTAAAATTACTATTATCTTAACCGTGTCGTATCATCAAGTTTTATCAAAATCTTATTGGATGAATTGGTCATGAATTACAAAGTTCACTTGTCTGCACCTTGGCCGTTTTTGTACGATATCCAGTCCATGGAAAAATATCGATTGCAACATCTGTTTCGTAAATAATGAATAATTGATTTCTCCTTTCTAAGCGGGATATTCGAAACTTGTCATTTCTAGATTTATACGCTTACGATCAATTGCAAAATCAAGCAATCATAGTGCATAATGCATGAAGAGAAAATGGAGTAAGGTAATGTAGCTGCCTGGGATTCAATAGAGCTACAAGCCAGTTGAATAACTCTGAGGACGCCACGTGCTACGGGAGGGTCGGTCCGCGACCTTTCCGATCTCCTGACGCCCGTCCGACTCGTCGCCCGTCCATCTCGTCGCCTGTCCATCTCGTCGCCCGTCCATCTCGTCGCTCGTCCATCTCGTCGCTCGTCCATCTCGTCGCTCGTCCATCTCGTCGCCCGTCCATCTCGTCCCGCCTTGCTCTCTTGAACCTCTTTGTTACGCTTGACGTTATCACATCTCTGCGGCTCTGAATGGTCATGCATTTTTCAGCTCTTGAAAATTGCAGATGTTGCTGGATATTTCGTTTTAGTTAACGGGAGAACACTAATTCTGGAGACCTGTTATTATGTTCTGATCATGTGTCATTCTAATCTGTGTCATTTCAGGTTGTCATTCGAATAGTGTTAAAGAACTAAATGTTTCAACATCAAATAAATACAAGTTTTCTACTGAATATCGGTATAAATTTAATGGAATTTTGTATCTTAATTAGAGACTGAACCATTTCAATATAAGTTTGCATTGAACCTACAAATGTTTTTTACTGTAAAGAGAAGTACCATAATAAAAAAATATATTATGTCATATTGGAGAGATTGACAGTCTATAATTAAGACAAAAATTTCCAATAAACATGATACCTCAATATCACTTTCTCAGTGTGCACTTTGTACAGATATTCTATTGAAGCACAAGCACTTTAGAACAAGAACGTTTAAAATTGTATTGACGAAAAGGATAAAGAAATAATAGCAGTTTTGAATCAACTCGATCAAAATATTCAATAGTTGTGCTGAATGAAGGTCAAGAGCTCAGTAGTCAATTCCCCCGTCACGATTTTGCAATAGAATCAGAATAATGTACAAATTTTAGAACAGGTTGTGCAAAACATCGAAATATCTGATCGCAGTTCCTCCATCTCCACCATCAAGCAATCTTATCGAGCCGGGCAAATTCTTTTGGCGATCTAAGATGCCGATACCTCGTAGGCAGCGAGCTGGAACAGTATGCCTTTGTCATCGAGATATTCCAGTTCGACGAAGCTGTGGTACCTCCCGCCGATACCATCTCCGGAGCGACAACTCTTACTTGGCCGAACTGGAGGAGTTCTCGAAGTCAGAAAAAGGATGTGCCAAAACCAAACCAAAAGAGTGTTCCACAACCTTTTAAGGGTATTGCCTCTCCCCAGAAGTAATGACTGTCCAGCACACCAAGTCAGTATATCGTGTCTGTAAATGTCACTGATTAGGAAAGTTGCTTGCTTCGAATATTATTCTGTCCGCAAGAACAGTCATTTTCTTTGGGTCAATAATACTGAAATCAATCATTAATATATCAAGTTTTCATACTGAAAGTTTAACTTTTATTAATGAATGTTTCCTTTTAGTAATCTGTCAGTTTAATTTTTAAATATAGTTTTACTATTTTGAACATGTATGTTTAGATATTTAGTACGTATCGACATCAAACACAACAAAACAACAACTTCATAAAGTGCGAAAATGGATAGTGTGTATTCACATTCAGTTGATAAAAATTATTTAACAGTGTAACCCTCGTTAACTCTACGACAATGGTAAATATGATATTAAGATTGTAGCCATTATTTTGAAAAAAGCAGATGATATTAATCCATTTTATTTTCTTTGAAGATTTAAAAGCAATCGCAAGATAGAAAATTTATCAGCAATGATATTTCATAGGAGATGGTGGAGAATGTTCAGTGTTGATTTCGGAAATGAAAGTAATAGAACATTTATCATTCCAGTATTACCACAATTACCGTACCAATTACCACAATCCCAGTATTACTAATTTCCAATTATCACAGTCCCAATTACTAACAATATGTGAAAGATGAGCTCACAGTACGCAGCATCCAAAAGAATCAAGACATCTTGACATTCTAGAGGAAGATACCACAATTGTACTTCGTGGAAATGACAATCTTTGTACGCACAGTAGAAGATATCAGGGGCGAACGCGAACGCGAGATCTCGCGGCGAAGTGGCGACTCGCAGCGAGTGGGACTCCCGGTGCCAGAGCGCAGACGCGATGATTAAGCGGCTGTCAGGTGCGTCTACGCGTCTGCACAGCGGCGGCGGCGGCGCAGCGCCTTCGGATTGTCGATCAGTGGGGCGCGGAAGGGGCGGGCGGAGGCGAGCGAGCGGGTGCTGGCCGCGCTGGCTGCTGGACGGCTCGTCCGGGCGCGGCGACCAGCCGTCCAGCCAAGGCCGCGGACGTGGTGGCGGTGGCGGAGGTTGCCCAGGCATCGCGACGCCTCGCATGCGTTCGGACGCGGACCACCCGGCCACGCGCGGCGGCGGCGGCGGCGGCGGCGGCGGCGGCGGCGGCGGCGGCAGCGCTGCCGCGTCCCGAGAATTCGGTCGCGCCGCGAGCCATCGGGCATCGGAGAGAGAGCTGTCAAAGCGCTGCCCAACGACCGGCATCGCAGCGGAGAGGGAGGGGAGAGGAGCAGCAAACGGCACGTGGCAATCGCTTTGGCTTTGTCGTCCAGGAATCTTGTCTCCGAAACACAACTAATGAATTATAATGCACCAAGTGACGAAGAAACGCATTCATTATTTGTACGAGGAAGAAACATTCAACCGACGAATTTGTGGGAAAATGAACTATTTCAATATACAGGGTATAAGGAAGTGATGTAGGTACCAGTCAACTGGTGAATCAGCATAAGATAGTGCATCAGCATCGATGTGTATTCCTTTCGAATTTCAGGAGAATTCTCTCTGTGGTTCCTAAGGAAATATTTGAGGTTTTAGTTATCTCATCCCAATAATCTATTAATTTCAGAGTAGTAAACTCACAATGAAATACATAAGCCAATTTGGCAATGTTTCATTTATCAATGTACAAATCCGCTAAGTGCATCTAAATGGGTATCTTCAAATTTTGAGAGCATCCAAATTAATACTCCAACATCTGTCTGCCTTGCCGATAAGAAGTAGATCCATGCGTTAAGTAAGCCATTACTTCCACATTCCAATGTCACTGTTGTTCACCATCAGAAATAAATGGTATTTGTATGGAGTGAGAGAAAATGTTATTTAGATTAACGAATCAAATAAAATGTTTAATGAAAATTATAATAAATGGAAAGAATTAATTTATTCGTAGTGTCCTTTGATTCGTAGTCCCTTGGTTTCAACTTTATCCTGCAACATCTGCCCTTTAACGCCCTATGGCTCCAACCAGGATATTTTTACTCGCTTCGTTCCTTCCTTGCATCAATGTAGTTGCAGTGTTCTGGCGCCGACTGCGGCGACATGGGACACGACGGCGTTCGTCTCCCGAACGCGAGGTGGCGACGCGTCGACGCGCAGCGCCGCGCCGCCACCGCCCGCGCGGTCGCTCGCGTGCAGCAACGCGCCTCCGCCGCCGCCGCCGCCGCTGCGACATTAATACACCTGAGCATTGTCCGGGCACTGCGCTCACGTGACGCGGTTGGAAATAGGCCCGCGGGGCGGCGGCGCTGCCGAGGCGTTGCCCTCCGCGGGCGGCCGTCGCCAAACAAACCAACGAGCCTCCCCTCCTTCGCCTCACGCCTGCTCGCCAGCAAAGCCGCCTCTCCTGCGCTTCCATCTCGCCTCCATCTGAGCCCGCCTGAGCCCGCGCTGCGCCCGCCTCGCCCCGCTGCGCCCCGCCTGCGTCCCCGCCTGCGCCTCCGACTGCGCCTCCGACTGCGCCCCCGCCTGCGCCCTCGCCTGAGCCTCCGCTTACGCCTCTTCGTCTGCCTTCGCTACCGAGGTCACCGTCGCAGCGCGGCCTTCAAAATATAATCCATATTTCGGCAGTGTCATCACTCCGGCAGTCGGGAGGCCCGGGGTGGCATGTGAAGAGTACTAGTTTCACAGTACCCATTACCTCACATAAGACCACACGCCGTATCCCATGGCCCATGTAAACTTAACGTAAGAATCGATGGAGTTGAAGGATCTATTGAATAATCATTTAACAATTATTTGTAATTAAATATTTACTTATTTATAATAATAATTACTTTCAAAAGTATTTGCATTTAACTGAGGTATCTACCATCAGAAACACCTAATAATTAATCAGAAACATTGTTCTAATTTCCTTTCTGCCAACCGCTGTTTTCTCTTAGGTCTTTCAATATATATTTTTAATAGTATAGTGACTACTTAAATTACAACTTTAAACAGTTATAATTTTTCACCTAGACTTTATTAAATTTTATTTTTTTCTTCATACACATTTAAATTATTGTACACATGGTAGATTACAGCAAAGCAGCCAAAATATCTTTTTGTTAATGAAATAAATCCCATTAATTTTCATCAATAATTTATCTGGTAAGGTTCATCTAACATACCGATTTTCAAACACATTGAAAGTCATAAAAATACAAAAACCTACAATGTCTCACATAATTTACAACTCATTAAGTAATTTCTTTCATACTTCCTAAGATACAAATTAGTTAAGTCCTACCTCTAGCGTTAGTTCTTATGTAACATTGAATTAAATTTTGTGGATGAAGTGTACAGTCCAATTGGTTTCAGAGAGCAAATTACAGTCAGCGAACAAAATTATGCGAACAGCATTAATGAATGCGAACTCAACTTCCGTCCCCTTGACGCCACTTTCGTCATTGGCCGCATGGTCAACTTTAAATGCCAATCACATGTAATCAAACGCTTGACTTTCAAACCCTAATATTAGCCCTTTCATCAATGTCAGCTTTCGATTTACAAATTTTATGATTAAACCAACAACTCAATTACCGATGGAAAAAATCCACTTTTCTAAAGTATATATCCTAATATTATCCCGTCCATCGTCTTCTTGCAACAGTAAAACGCAGATCGCAATTTACATACAAACCAGTGAGAAAAGCGGCAGATTCTATCTCGTAGGGGAGTGCTGGTGGAGGATCGAGTTTGGAGACTGACATCGGACGCCTAAGTGAAGATATAATCCATAGAATTTATCCATTCCGATAGCTACGCGGTGATTCAGCTAATGGCTGTCGAATGTGGGTCGCGGCATCGGCTCCTCCACTTTACGACACCTTTCGCACGTCCAGCACCACTTACCGCCGCTGCGGGGCGTCGTTGGGGACCGCTGAACTGCGAGAAAATTCGGGCTCACACGCAAGCGTTTTTCATTTTTATTGGACGCGTCGATTTCGTTCCGGAGTTCATGATATACTAGAGATACATTGGACACGAACGCGAATGCCTTTGATAGCCCTTATTAAAAAATGTGTTGCGATGAGATGAACTTGAAACACTTGAATTAGCCAAATTTAAAGTTTTATAAATAATAAAGGTAGGGAAGAATTCTTTTCATGAAACGATGTCACATTTTTCAATTCTAGTTTCAAAATGTTGCGGTTATTTTCTTTCCAGTAATTCTTCGCGCCAACGCCTAAGTATTAAAAAAAAAAGACATTTATGAAATTATTGGTATTTGTATTATAAAATTTCAGTATAATTTTACTCGCTTTATTACTTCAATTGTTTCGTAATACAATAATAACTTATTCTATTTCCAGAAATCATTAGTGTAAAATAAAACTAATATTAATGAAATACAAATGCAGTATGTGAAGTAAAAGATTTACAAATTCAGTACATTTTTATTACTATAATCATCGATTATTAAGAACTTGAGATAAAATTCGATAACAGTGAAGGATATTCTAAGACGTTAACAAACTTCCTTCTGGACACATTTTTATCTTATCTCCAGAGCAGAGTCATAGACTCTTGATCACCGAGAATCATTCGGAGATTCCAATTGCTGTACTCCACCCTCGCGACGAAGAGAATCTGATACGTGACCCTATCGTTAATGCAAACATTAGAATGCCACGAGAGAGCTTGACCCGCCGACAAATTCTGATGGTACAGATGGCGACGTCTCAGAGCATTCCGACGATGCGGAGACCGCGTGTCGTGTCTGGAGTTGCCGCTTATCTCCATCTCACTGTGATTTACCTACTCCAGTCGTGTGAGTAGACATCTCGAGTTCAGGCGGCGCGAGGAAAAGAAGGTCCGCCTGTCTGTACTTCCACGCCCATTCTATTACAGCTGCACCGACAGGAGTGTCTTCTTTTGCGAGAATTTCCTTTCCGAATTGCTTCAAGTCATTGACTTTTTATTCAGGCCCAATGAACCATCGAATGATTTGGTCTGAAGTTAAAGATTTTATTTATTTCAAATGTTGTCGATGTCAAAACTTCCCCAGATAATATTAAAACTATTTAATTATTCTACGAGAATATGTTTAGTTGTTTGACACTTTCTGCACCTGTTAAAAACAGAATGTTTTCCATTTTGTAAGAAACAAGTTCCAGATGTGTCCTTTTTTGAAGCAACTAGCACAATGATCTTTTACTTTTAAAGAATTGTAATTATATTAAGTCACTATAGGTATTTTTAAGATATGTAGTTTTATAGTGCCAAGTTTAGTTACAACTTTCTCTTTGAGTAAATAATAGAAAATTACGACACACAAAGCTAAAATACTATTTATCATACTAATACGAGTTTTCTAGGCTTCTCTGATTTCTGAGGAGTATCTCAGATTAACAATTACACCCCGGAATGTCCTTCATTTCATTTAAGGTTCCAGAATGTTTGTGTACAATGTTGTAGAATTATTAGCCAAATCTTAATTATTACTCCTTTAGGATAGAACTGTACAGTTAAGAAGAAAGAAGTAGTATTTCAGTATAGAAGTTATTTGGAAAATGCCATTTCAGTAAAGAAGTACTTCAGTAAAGAAGTTATTTGGAAAATGTCATTTCAGTAAAGAAGTATTTCAGTAAAGAAGTTATTTGGAAAATGTCATTGAAGCTTTATGCAAAGTGCCCTAACATTTAAAAAATCCATTTCAAATTGAAGGGACCACGAGATCGCTGAATTTCGATAGGGGAATATCAATTTTGGTGAGAATTTTTCGTACGGTTAAGCCGGTAGTATTATTCAAAGACGGATGGACAGGACAGACCTTTTGCGGTCTCAAGGATTGCCAAACGTGGATTTTGACTACACAGCATATTAGGAGTCATTTACTACATATAGGAAGAAGGATTTTTCTTATTCGGGTACAATATTTTTATGCCAAAAAATTACAGTTTTCGCTGCAGCATTACAAAAATATATCTATACTACGTAAATAATATGCGAGAAAATAAAAACTCCAATATTGTTTCTGCAGTGGTTTTGCAGTGTTCATCCTAGGTAATCTTCATAAATAATGTGTCAAAAGAAAGAGAATTTCAATTATAGATGATGAATCGCACTTTAACTATTTCCTTGCACCTCATTAACATAAAGTTTGCTTAGTAACATTAATGCTGGTCGAATGTTATCTAAACTGGGCAGATGTAAATGCAGTCCCGCAACACGTGGCCCATTTAAGTCGAGCTTAAGTTTCTTGACATTAATCGTGGATAACTCAAAAAACTAGGAATTAGGACTTTAAAATCTGTTTTTCGAAGCCCAAGGCTTCAAGTTATTTTCCTCACACCTTAATTTTCAAAGTGATATTTTTTGTGACCTTCGATTACATTTTTGGAGGTTCTGCTCTTGAGAATACCCATTCTCTGTGGTACAAATAACGGGAGAAGAATCTTGACTTCCGTGTAAAAGAAGTCATTTTCCCTTCCATAGGATTGTGAAGAAGAGGAAGAGGAGGAGTCGGATTGCCTTATTCGGAATTTCTCTCATAGGTATTTATTTAGGGGTTATCTTCATTTTAACTTCACTTTGTTTCACATTATCAAACGAAATGTATTTTTGTAGTTACTCTGAAATTGCCAATGTTAAATTAAATATTTAGGAAACGCGGATTCTGAAGAAATCACAACCACGCTTTGTACGCCTTTGTGCATCAATTCTCAAAAGGCTCTCGCTCGCCCTCGGCCGATGAACTACGTGTCCCTCGCGTTGGCGCGGCCGTGGGTGGAGATACGCGCGGCCGGGACAAACTCCGAGAACGCGAAGGAGCACCGGAGCCTACACCAGGCAGAGATGTACGAGGCGCCTGGAGATAACGAGGGTCGCTTCGCCGACGTGTTAAAAGGAGCAAGGGCTTGTAAATAACGCCGTGGTTGCGTCCCTCTGGAAACGCTTCATTCCAGAGACGATTTGGACACTTGAAACGACGTCGGCCTTCATTAACTTATCTCTGATGGACAATATTGAATAAAGGAAGAAAAAAGAAAGAATGACTCGCTAAATAGGAATAATACTTAACACACTTATTAGTTTCAAAATCAAGTTTTAAAAATTGAGTAGGAATGTGATTTAAATGTAGGTGATTCAGGCAAAGTTTATCTTGGAAGCTTTTGGATTTTGATTCCCTGCAGTTCTTAAGGTAAATCTACAGTATAAAAAATAGTAAAAGTAATATTGTAGATTCATGCTTTTCTTGCGTTTGTGGAAACATGAATTAAAAACGTAACTATAAAATCACAAAATTTGAATGGCCTGCGAACAAACTTAGAAACGTCTCTACTATATCAAACAGTACAAACCCTGTAAATGCTATTCTGCTTAAAGGAAGATTGAATTGACGACGAGCCAACCGGAGAGGAAGTGGGACATTCTCCAACCGCCGGGAGATGACGAGGGGAAGGGCGGGGTGGGGATGGAGGTGGGGGTGGTGTTGGTATTGAAAATGGGGGTTGCGGTGCGCATGCGTTGGGGTCACTGCGCCCTCCGGAGCGAGTAGCGCGCGCTCTGCCGCCGCCGCCGTTGCCGCTGTTGGTGCGGCTGCTATAGGTCAACCTTATTTTAGCACCTGCTGCTATTAGCGGCGCGGCTGCGCGCGCGAGGCGCGAGCCCGCTGCGGCACTTCCGCAACCTGGCAAGCGCTCCTCCCAGCCTCCGCGCCGCGCCGCGCCGCTCCCGGACAGCTGACCGGGCCCCGCCACGCGCCGCTCCCCACCTCCCAATCACTGGCGAAAGGGCGATCGGTACCCACAAAAGGAAGTACTGTTTCGAGGAAGAAAAAGTTTCTATCCAGCTTCTGGGTTCTCTTACGAAGGACATTCTTTGCAAATCACAGCTATGTATTTGTACACGGAAAATGTAATTGATTTTATTTGTTTCTTCAGCAAATTATTTATTTATTTAAAATTAGTAAAGGGGACCACGGAGGCACAAAAAATAGCAACTGTCAGTGTTAAAATGTGTGCAATATTTTTGTTTCGAGTGTGTCCGTTATTAAAGATCGAAAATAACTTAGTGGTAGCAATAGTTGTCGGAAAAGCTTTCCGATTGCATGGCTACAGCCTGGCTGCCGACTGGTCGAGCCTGAGAGAATTTTCCGGAGCATCCGCCTTATCAAACAGCACCTCGGTGCGACGTAACCAATCCCTTACCTCCGATCCCTCCTTACTGCCCGTACCTCACCCCGAGGTATTTCGGGTACACATGTCGGTGACTTTCGACAGGTTAACGGAGCCCGTAAATGCACATGCCACTTTACACAACACAAGTTACCGTTTAGGTCGAAATATTCAGAAAATATTAAGGTAGAAATATCACGGTGGCTCCATACAATGCCGCGCTGGGCAAGGCCGGCTAAGGAAGGGATACACAATTGATAGAATTCATTTCTCTTCCTGTGTAATAGACAAATGTGATAAATAAATTTCCGGGCAAGGAAGGGTATTATATCTAGTGTTTACATCTGAACAAACAAATCTAACATTGTCTTCATTTTGTAATGCGAATTCTTCTATTTTTGTTAATGGTGTGAAGAAATATTTCTGCTAATAAATGCTACGAAAACAAGGCTAATTTTATTAGCAAATATAACATTTTTAAATAACTGATAAAGTTTTCCAAACACTCATGGTATAGTCACCCCCACACGTCAAAATGTTTCAAATCGATTTTAACCGGTAACCACCAAAGAATAGAGAAACAGTGTAGACACATCTATTTGTAAACTTTTTATTTCACTCGGAATATTGTTCGAGCTTAATTTCAACATCTGTCCATTATATTATCTTTCCAGCATGAAGTTACGTTCTTTGGAATGATCGGCCACAATCCGCTTTTCACAAAAGCAGCTCTTCGCCTCCCACGTGAACAGTAGGCTATCCTTGGCTTGGGTCTTTCGAATTTCAATGAAGGTCAATTTTTTATCGTGTCTCATGGCGGAATACACCAATACAATGTTGCGTTTCGCTATCTCCACATCTCCTCCCATGTGTCAAGCGTTAAGCTTATCTGCACTCGCAGCGTCTCGTCGACCTTGCCGCTTTCCACCCACTCGTGTCCTCCGTGGAAGACGCACGCGGAGGAGGCAATTCGTGCGAGTTCAATTAAATCAATCTTATTTTTGTGCGGCTGAAGGCGGTGGGGATATTTAATCACTTCTGTGTAATCAAGCAGTACCAATCGTTGAATTTAAACAAACATAGAGAATATCACATTACATCTCCATATTTTAACTTGTCTTGTTAATTAATTATTTTAGTACAAAAAGTAGTGTTGAAAGGTAGGATGTAATTTATTCCTCTCAATAATGTCCATTAAAGTCTATTGTGTGTTAATTTCACTCCTCCCGTAAGGTAAGTAGACAGCGGTTGTCTGTTCTTGTACAACATGGTCCCACCCAAGAGTTAATAAGTTTAAACGCAGTTCTACCGATATAATTATTGCACTATTTATTTTCATTCGGACGAAAATCATTACAAAATAACGTAAATGTCGTTGGTTGCTGTTTGTAATTAAAAATAAAGGGCCCAATCTTAAGCATATCTAAGCCCCTCGATTAAGTCTACCGTAAGTCTCTGGATTAAATTGGATACATATTAATGGCATTTTAAATGACATCGCCAAAGAAGTGAGAGAAGTGGCTTCTTTCAGCCACTTTTCGTTTGTGATGGACTGTTTCTCTCTTTTAATGTGGAATCTTTGTGTGGGATGCAAATGGTGACCAATCTCGAGACTAGGACCTGTCCAAGGTGTCAGTGACTATCGAGATTTGTTTTCGTACTACAGGCAGCCAAGTCCGATTACAAAGAGAGAGTGAGGTGTCACCGAATAGACAGAATGAGTAATTACATTCAGAGAGAATAATTTGTTGCATGGTCTTGGGGATAGTAAGAAAGCTAGATTTTGGCACTGTCCGACCAATCTTCTCGCCGGCCTATCAATTTTAGTCGCACACGCACTGACATTGTTTACTTATCAATTAGATTAGACTCTTTCATAAATAATGTCTCCTGCTTGACAATACCTGGTTGATATAGAAGACAAAATAGTATCGGTTCTGAGATATTATAATACGTGCCAGTAAATGTGTAGATTCCCGAAAACGATTGTTGGAAGCAAAGTTACATGCATTTGTTCACCAACAAGTAGAATTTTTAACGTTCAGTAAAGGAAAAATAGAGAAGTATAGTGAAGATCGTGAGATTGTAAATTATCTGAAAATATTATTTTTTCAAGTATGATTTACGTCGTAATACTTTAAGAAGGTGAAAAAAATATGTATGTACAACGTAATATTTTCCCGCAGGATCTTAAAACAATTGGTCATTGAGTTTCAAAATGAAGTTCCTTAACTCAAATTGTAACCAAGCTGCAAGCCCAACGTTGCTGCATGCAATATAAAGATATCACGAAATCGTGGCGTACGAGTTTCTCGATGCTATCTCGCCCGGACATTGTTTCGAGGAATCAAGATGGCACTCTCGAGTGACGGTAAGGTGAAACAGGCCTTCACCAAGCCACAAATATTATGAAAGCGCACTCCGGGAACGGCGCGGGCCGACGGCGTAGGGCCACAGGGCGGCTTTATCTCCCGAAACAAAGGGGCGACTATTTAGGCGCACAACAATGGAAGGAGGGTGTGCGGGGTTCTTACGGGACCTCCGCCAGCGGCGCGGAGCACACTGCTCGCGCTTGACCCCGCTCTGACCCCGAGGGCAGCGGTGCAGCCTCGTGCTAGGGCACACGCGGAAGGCCTGGTCCATTCAATACTGTATTAGCCCTCCACCTGACGTGAGTCTTGCATCTACCTCAACAATCCCTAGAACAATCTCTAGAAATTCCTCAGGTGGGAAGCAAGATACACAAGATTGGATTAAAAAGCAAACAATACTGTCCGAGGCGACGTTAATAGTATTATATACCATCAATAAAAAAATAGCAGCATTTAAAAAAAATGACTTATGCGTGTATACATAATGAGCGCTTCAAGAATTCCTCTAGAGGTAAGTACAAAGACACCCTATTTTATTAAATTTAATTAGTCAAGTTACTATAATTAGATTATGAGGTAATAAGAAAATGAGAGCTTTAAACTGACGTTTATTACTCAACGATCGGTATGCTTTGGATACAACACCTGATATTCAAAGAATTCTAGAACTAAATTTAATGGAATGTAGTTCAAGACATTCAACATATGACATAACACGATTTATTTTATCATGGAACTTTTTATTACAGTAAAATGCATTGACAGGTACACCAATACGTCCGTTTCACCAATACGTCCGCTTCCTTAGGTACATTTCGCTATAAAATAATGGGTAACAATTGTAAAATCAATTACAATAAATCACCAGCACAAGTTATAAAAATGAAAGAGACACTATTTAAATTTGTATTACATAATTTCAATTTAAAATATATTTCAAGCTATTACGTCGGAGTAAAGGAATATGTAAGATTATCACTCTCGGTAATTAAGATACATAATTCCATTAAACGTTTACACATGGTCAGTAGAAAACTTTTACTAAATTCTAGAACTAAATATTATAATGCTATAATGACGTAATTAAAACTTTTTCTTCAGCACTCTACACTCTTTAAATGGAAGGCACATTATTACCAATTATAATACCTTTTACATACATTCTCTTAAAATCTAGGAAGGATAGGGAGACTAATCACCTTTTTCACATCAAAAAATACTAAAGACACAAATGAAAGCTCAAAATCACTATCTTTCTTTTGTGTTATTTTAATAAACATTGTTCCGAAGTATAATTCGAACTGATCTACGAACAGCACTAACTTTTTCTTTCTTGCGTCTATTCTTTGATATCCATTTTTAAATTCATTTGGGTAGGCAACTTCACAACGTCCGAGATAAATTACAAAAGTTCCATGCACGATGACACTTTCGACGTATATCCCAATCCTTGAAACTCAGCCAACAAGTGCATTTATCTCCAAGCAACACAAGCAAATGCAAAATTGTCCGACTCCAACACGCGTATACGATCAGATTTTCACTGCCCAAAGTCCGTTTAGAAATCCATTTGGACGCACCAAGAACAATCCCGGGGCGAAAGGAGCGCCGGCCGCGGCGGCGCCCGCTGCCGCCAGGCCATACATCACGACGAGAGGCGGAGGCGCCCGCCCGCCCGCTCACACGCATCCACGCACGCGCGTGTGTGCGCGTCCCATGAGGCGCCGCTAAACATCGTGATAAATGTGCCTAAGCAGTTTGACTTCTGACCCTGCGTTCGGAAACTGTTACCGCAGTTAAGATCTTATCGGCGACATACGGCGCTTCGGGAACCGATCCAACGAAACCCGAACTTGTATCGGCTCTAATTTACTCCCAATATCTCACCAGGTGGCGTTTATACGTACTAATGTCCTCCTACGTACGTGCAGGCCCAGGCGCCAACGGATATTGGGGTACAGAAACAAATGAGCCCTCTGACGCATATCCATCAAGTGGGATTGTTATTACAGAGGTCAACCTCTTTCTGTATACGCCAAGCACATGCGTTTAGTTAGTTCGTGGACTCTCCTCCACACACCAGTCCAAACTTCCCGGAACATTTGTTCCTCTACGGCAGGAACTAATTGAAATGCGTAAAAACGTTCAAACCAATACAATTGCCTCATTCAATTTCATGCTCTACTATTCCACGTGATGGATTACTTGCATTACGGATGCATCAGATATCCTTCAAGAGAGCAGTATTCTGGGAAGGGTTCATTCATTAACGAATGAACAGGCTCCGGTAGAGGCAGAGGCCGAAACTAACGGGAATGTGGGGGATGGGCGCGACGGGAGACATTTCGAGGCCCGGAGCGTTGCATTACGTGGCAGCCACGTTCACAGTCGAACGAGCGAATGACAAGAGGCGGATAGCGAGTGGCGGGTGGCGGTCGCGATGGCCGGCAGGGCGGGCGAGGCCCACGGGCGGGCGAGCAGCGCCTCCCGATCGCCCGCGGAGCGACAGCCGACGCCTGGCGCGCGCCCAGCCCGCCCAAGACGCCACACCTCCGTCTTTAATTGCTTTTATGTAAATAGTGCACGTATTTGGAAAGTCTATTTACGTTTAATCAAATTAAGTGGTAATTATTGTTCATAAGCCCTCTCCAAGTACATGACACCCTTGGTTAGATGCGCCGCGCGATAACTTTAACAGATTAAACTCTCCTTTTTAAAGGCGAAGAGACGACGGGTAGCTGTGGCAGGCGCCGTGGTGTGGCCTCAGAATCAACGGGGATACTATGAAGGTGCGGCACGAGACGGCTCGAGGTGGCACAGATACTGCTTCATGCATGGCAAGCACTCGCTCGAACTTGGGCGTTTACAAATGATTGGAGAGAGCTCCTGAAGCAATTCGCGTGGGCAGTATACACAACGTAGGCACCAAGGACCGTTTCTCTAGAAACACCTGAGCCTGAGATCGATAGCGAGAAAGCTTCATTCGAGCGGACCGGAGAACGCCATTGAGAACAGTGTTCAAATATTTTCGAAAGAGATTTGAGAGAAAATGAGAGCAGTCAGTCAGATGGATCTCCAACAAAATTCCTTATTTAGGTTATCTGGTATTAAATTAGTCAAAAACCATCTAAAAAACAAGACTTAATGTAATTGTAAGATGTCATTAACGTTCATATCAGCTTTTCATGGCACGAGATTTATTAAACGATTAGGATTTATGATGGAAGTTAATGCTCATTATTTCATGGCTACTTTGTAACATCAGAAGGGAAGGAATTTTTCAGTAATTGGAAACAATTCAATACGTCTGTTTTCGTCGAAACACGAAGTATCTCTTTAATTAAGAGATTTTATAATGGTAAATGAATTCACAAGTCAAGATTTATAATTATACTCTTTCACAAGACGGTTTATTCAGACATTTCTCGGCTGTATAGTAGATGAAATGGTCAAGTAATTAGCTGATTACTGAGCAATAAATTCATGCAATGAAAAATGGACTCATCCGATAAACTCCCATATTGTAGTACACTTCACTCAGATAAAATTTGGTATTAAATAGATATATTAATGTTTGATTATAAATCGAAGATGTGTTTCATTGTAAAAAGAAAACGATATAACGGAAGATTATCTTTATTTTGAACACAAATGTGAATTACTCGGAATAAGTGTCATGCCAAAGTCTTCTGTTTAATGTGCAACATTTTTTTCGGTGATGACAAATTTATTTTTGTATTAAATTTGTCTATTTTTCGATTTAAAAAAAACAATGAATCATTGAAGATTTCAAAGCCAATACAAAATATAACGCCAAACTAAATAAACGTTGATGTAAGAACTTTCATAATACAATTGATTTTCATTATAATTTTCGAAACGAATTTGGGGGGAGTAAAAATTATTTAAGTTCAATATAATGTCTTGAAGTGATTTTTACGAAAAGGAATTAAACACAGTGGAACGATGTGTAATCTAAATATGCAATTTAAGAAAATCAAGTCTCACATTTTCTTACAATTTTGACTGTTGAATTACGAGTCTATATCGAAATATCTATCACCATGGTGCAGGAAATGTAATAGGAAACCATGAATAAAGCGATGTAAAAAATTGAGATATCGATGCTGATTATTTTACTCGAAATAGGAGGCATTGCGAATTTCCGATATCTCAAGAGCCAAGACTAATCGCATCGCTTGCTCTCATGTGCGTTCCAACCGGCGCAGCGCCAGCTGAGTTTACCTCACAATCTCTGCAGTGGTTCTGCTCGAAAGTCCTAGGGTTCGAGTCCTGACGGTCCCGGATTTTTGACTCCAGCTTGGTAGGTAGGCCGGTGTCTGGAGAAGAATTCTAGCAACCGACTGCTCTGATTGGTAGTTTTCTGTGGTTTTTCCGATCAATACTAGGTGAATGCCAAAGAAATTCTTTAACCCACAGGACGCGGGACATGTGCGACCTTTGCTTCCACTTGCTTGTCCTATCCTCTCCCCTTATACACAAGCACTCCCCTTACACTACTACGCGTACCTGGAGCTTCGAGCCTGTTCCCACTGGGGCAACACCCCACAAGAGGAGACACGTGGAGGGGACTAACCCCTACAAGCCGACGTTTAGGTCGATGCCGGGCCTTATTACACATTGTGCAAGGAATTACCGACATCTTCCGAGATCAAATATTCACTACTGAAACGGGATAAATGACAATAGCAGGGTGCGTACGCGGAAACTTCAATAAAAAAAATGCAGCCACCCCGCCGCAGGATTGCTCATCGGTCGCCTTCAAAGCGGAGCCGACAGGTTGCGCTGTCGTGTCGTGAGGCCGCGCAGCAGGCAGAGACCGATAGAGCGCGGCCTCCGAAGCGGCCACGCCCTCGGATTTCGGACGGCGGTGGCGGCGGCGACTGCACGGGCGGACGGAGACGCATGGTCGCCGTCCACGCAGGCCACGCGGCCTCTGCTGCGGCGCGAAGGCCGAAGAGTTCGCTTCGCCTGATACCCCGCGGCTCGTTAGAAGATAGGCGCGACGAAATTGAGGGCGTTAACCTGCCTTCCTGGTAATTAATACGTCATACTTCGCTAATAGGCCCGATTGGGTTTCAAACAACCGTTATGATAATAGTGTAGCATCCACACGATGCACATTACTTTTTTTCTCCTGCCTGTTTCTTGAAACGTCTTCAAATAGCACATCACTTTGTATTGAGAGAACAACAGTGAAATAGAAATTTCAAAGGAAACTATTTACTGACATGTAAAGCTCGTACCTTTCAAAGGAGGAAGGCCCACTTTTTCATTATTCTATAATATAGTTTCTACACGTTGTAAATTTTTGTTTTGATATCCTGATTAATTTTTTATTTACTCAATTTTCTCAGTTCCTCCTGATTCAATCAACCAGTACATGGAATGAGAATTGATGATTAGTTATATAAATAACCTACGTAAGATTAAACAAATAAAGGTACTAAACAGCAAAATGAAAGTCTTTAAACTAATGAAACTAAAAATCATTAAAACAGTTCTCTTACATCGCTCGTAACACTGCTAATAGGATCGACTGTGTGAAACAGGTGTTGTGAAGTTATGAAGACTTCAGCTAACTCCCGATCTGGCGCAGATTCATTTTGACAGTAGTCTGACGTCACCCCTACAATATGCATCGAGAAAGAACATCGCCCCTAAAAACAAGCATAAGCTCCTAGAAGCTTCCCGAAATGTGACTATCTATCCATTCCCGAGTACGGATATAATACATTAGTGTCTTAGTGAGATAAAGATGGAGAAAAAGGCAAAACATTTTCCATGACATAGTATTCGAGTACTTTTCCAACTACCGTCTAGAATTACTTGAGTAAATCATAAAAGCAATCGTTCAAGGGAATCGATCTCTCAAATTAACCAACAATGGAATGGGAAAATTCCTCTCAGCTTTTATCTATAAATCCACATCAAATCAATTTTCAAAATTATACATTGAACACAGCCTATAATATTCAGGACAATTAGCGTGAGAACGAATGTCAAAGCATTATTTTGTAAAATGTTAACACCCCTGATATGCAGCAATGCCGAACAGGAGGTAATAAATAAATTTAAAAAAAGCTTTTATCTTGTCACATTCACTAACAGCGCATTTGGAACTTGGAATCTCACGGACTACAAAACGCTGCGTGGCAACCGTCAAGAAAACCCAACTTCGTGGTAACGAATCTCACAGATATTGCGAACAATGTTTCATTTTCAACGTAGTCCAACATGAGCGTTCACGTATTTTTGCCACGCATCTGTGCAGATAAGAGTTTTCAACGCCGATTATATCTTCTTATGAAAGCACTTCAAAAGTAATCGTAAAACTGAAGGAAGCAGTAAAACAACGCATATTAAAACCCACTCCCAGGGGCTGGGTACTGTAACAAAATGATAATTATTTCTGCACGATCATATAAGAATTACTGCGCAGTTGCTATAAAATGTTCACTCATAAAACACATGGATTTCTTATTTTTGAGCGTTCGTCATGTAAGAGCCGGATGCACAAGGCGTACAAAACGTTTCAATAATTTTATTTTGGGTTAAACTTCGGGAAACGTATTTAAAAATAGTTCTCAATTTGCTATAATTTGCTTCAAATTTATTAAGTTTCTCTCTAATTAGCAAGAGCTGCCCCAAATTGTTTTTCTCCCTTACAATTGTACAAATTTAATTTCTTCTACTATTTTTAACTATTACATACCTCTCGAATGTAATGTTTTCACTTCACACTGTGTCTTTAATATTTCAAGCAGAAGCTCAGAAAACCTCAGTGAAGAAATAAATTCCTCCAGACATATTGTATTAATTTTAATGAACCTTAACAATTTAAGCAGATTATTAAGAATCTTCGGCTGGAGAAAAATATTTTTTAAAGCCAGATCAGAGTGATGACATTCTTACTTTTGCTACTGGTAATACACCATAGTTCTGAGAGAGAAAAAGTGTTAAAAACGAAACATTTCATTAGTCCGGAAGACTAGTAACAAAAATGAAACGGAAAATATTATTAAAATCCTATTTTGGTTAGTGTAACGAAAACACGGGGTGTCGTACATTCTCGTACAATGTAACCATATGAGTATGTTTGAGAATAAAATGAAATGTCCCCGGTAATCTGCGACATGACCGAGTTGCAGGGCCGGCGGCAGCGGAGATGCGTCGGCCGCGGTGGGTGTCGAGGGCCTGCACGGTCGTTGACTGAGGGGCTAACGATAAATGTCCGCTAATTCACGAGCGGTGTTCATAATGCAGTCTTCCTCATTGCGTGCGCGGCGCCGGAGCGCGCTGGCGGGGCCAGTTGTTGCGTTTTGTCAAGCGACTCGGACGTTGAAGAAGCAGAAAACTAAAATGTCCTGTTATGGTGCACATTTCATATATGATGCACATTGATATGCTGCACATTTATGACAGTTGATTCCATAACATAAATATTGGTTTCACGAAAATATTCCAACTGATTAAATGGCACAGACGATTTGTGTGAAATAAGAGAGTAATAATTTTTAAACTACTTTCCCCGATAGATGATTAGTGATTATAGATAATTGTATTTTCAAAACCCAAATCACTGATTTTCATTCATATGAAACATGTACAGAAAAATATGAAACTACGATACACTTATAATTCGATGTAGGAATATATTTATTTCTTTTTTAGATCTTTAGTTCCCTTCGGAGCACCTAGAGGTCCCCGCCTACGCCTGAAACTCTTTCCTCCTGGTGCGGTTACCCTTCGTCTCCCATTCACTGCACCAATGAGACTCGCAAGCCCATTTGGACCAAGTATTATCTTACCAGAACTAAGCGAAGGCCAGTAAGCCATCAATCCTATTCAGGTTTAGAGGAAGGGAGTTGAGCAGCACATACACACACGAAGCAAACGCTGAGATTCGCAGATTCCTATTCACACTTCCCTTTTCCACACTCGTACTAGGCACCGAGAAGGGCAACGAATATTAAGGGAAGGATTGTGGTTCAATGCGATATGCACTGTGAATGCCGAACATCCCACACATCACGAGAGTGTGGTCACATACTCCCTTACCCAAATTAGTATGTAGTTTACTTTTAGGTTAATTAGAAAGTAAGCCTTCACAACATATGTATAGTGCATTAAAAGTACTGATCTATGTATACTCTGTAAAAATTGAGTAAATTAAAAAAAAAAAAAAAAAAACAGCTATCCCTAATTTTGTCATCGGGTTCATTGGCTTTCTTGATAAATTATTAAACATAAAGTAAAACTGTGTTCACTCACCAAATACATGAACACAGATCTTCCTTTCGCGCCAATGCATTTCGAGACTTACCTAGAACAAAGAAAAAATAATATAAATGTGATATCCAAACTAATTAGCATACATGGAAAAAAGATAATAAGAATGAGATTCGTGCAACCCACGAAGCAAAAACCAGATATTTGACCTTGCATATCACTAGATGTTATCCTCCGTCCGGTACGAACCTCTGGCTCGCAAGATGAATTCAAACCCAATTGCAGCTCCGATGGCGAGTGTATTGGTAAGCAAGGGTGGCGCAGATTGCCCGGCGTGGCTGCCCGCGCTGGGCCGACTTGTAATCAGGCGCGGGGGCCGTCCACTGATCTGGCCGCTGCTCCGGAGCAATCTCGCCTGCGCGTCGCGGCCCCGTGCCGCTGCGACGCTCGGGCACGTTAATCGGCCGCGTGAAATTGTACCCGGACCCCCCTCGGCACCCCCTCGACCCCATCCACACGTCCATCATCCGACATCCGCCCACTCCCCCTGATTGGACTGCGATCGACTAAGCGGCCTACGCGGATCGGAAATCAAATCCCGTCAAATTCGTTTTATTTTCCGGCGGTCGTACCCGATTAACGTGGAAAGTAACGATTAAAATGAGATGTGTGTAACCAACACGCCTCCCAATACGCCTGAAACAAACTTGATTGCTTCAGTTCCGGACAAATATCAGTTTAAAGTAATGACCGGAGAATTATTAGTAAAGTATTTAGAAATATATTTTTCAATTAGAAGAAGAACAAAAGAGTGAGACCGAATAGACTGATTCTCCAGAAGTCACAACCTGCCAACAGTCACAAACTGTAATTCTAACAACTATGATGTTCTTACATGTACACAAAATGTTTACTTCCTACGTAAAAATAAATTCTACGCGGGATGGAATTTAACAATAAGCTAGCAGAAGAATTGCGGTACACAGAATGGCTTCATTTTCTATATTGGTGAAACTCGTTCGCCGACTTCCAAAATAGCACGCACGTAATGGGACGAAGACTTCCTCTCGCTCTGGCCGTAGCAGCACCGCCTCCCGTTCGCGAGGAGCCACAGCTTGAGAGCCACCGAGTGCGCGGCGTGCGGCGAGGCCGCGTCCGCGCGCGTAGTTAGAAGGCCGCCGTAGCGCCATGTGACACGGCCAGGAGGCCGCTCTCGCGACGGCAGCGGGGGAAGCGCAGGGGGCAGCGGCGCCAGCAAAGGAGAGCGGGCGGTGGAAGCAGCGCACAAGCGGTCACGGTGACAGAAACACAGGAAGAGGCAGGAGTGACAGAAGAAAAAGGAGGTAAACGGCAATTATAAGGAAGAGGTACAAAGGAGCGAAGAATCAAGAGGAAAACTTTCAATTTGACAGAAAAGGTAACAAAAGATTAAAAATTAGGAAAATATGTGTGCCCTGAAAGAAGCCACTGGCAGAACTGAAGACCTGCAGGAGGCATTGGCTGCTCAGAAGACAGTGCATAAGACAGTGCTGCTCAGAAGCGAGCATAATAGCTACATGGTGGGAGGTTAACGAGAAGAGTGAAAATGAGACATGCAAATCGGGGTGGATATGGATGCTGAAGGAGAGTGGAATGTAAAGATGGCAATGAAAGCGATGGAGGTGGCAAGGAAGTTGCGGTAGCTGTAGCGGCGACTCGGCGGGGCGAGCGGGCGCGGAAACCGCACGGCGGCGCCGGCGGCGGCGGCGGC
>BOPP01000019.1:7547009-7590407 GCA_017312745.1 Gryllus bimaculatus
GGAGGCGGCTGGAATCGGACCTCGGCGCCGCGCCGCGCCGTCGCCCGCAGCGCTGGCGAGTGGAAAGGAGTGACGGAGGCGGCGGCTTGCATGTGCAACCGAGATGCTAATGATACCTTTTGTGCGGCGGGAACACACAAGGCTGCAGCTTTATTGCAGGGCTAGCGCGGGGATGGCGCCGCCCAGCTCCGCTCCGCCGCCAGCCGCCGTCCACGCGAGGGCGAGGAGCTCCCGGAGCGAGCACACGATTGCTCCGGCAGGAACACTTTCCCGACTGCTCCGACAACCCTTCAAAGTCATGCGTTTGCCTATACTCGAATTATGTCCAACATTTTTAAACCACTGCACTGACATGCGCCAGGCTGTTGCGTGTGAGCGCACGCTCACGTGCTGGAAAAAATGTAGATTGGAAAGGAATAGTTCCTGAAAAACGAGTTTTTACAATATTTTGGATTTTGTTTCTATTGTGTACGTTTCAGTCTGGTAAAAATGAAATAATGGTTCAATTGTCAATCCATAATAATATAACATCTACTACTTGGTACACTCACGTGCGTAGAAATCATGTTGTTCAAACACGTTCCTTTTTGCACGCAATGAAATACTTTAGAAATTAATACAGCAGTTACATTTGCGAACGTGATTGTCAGATACGAAAATTTTCTATTTGGCACACTTACTATCCAATAGTAAATACGAAAAGAGATAAAAGTATTGAACCGAAGATAGCTAGAATTCACATCATATTCTCAGAACTTGACAGAGGAATGGAGGAGGAGAGGATAGAATCATCATTCCTGAACGTACAAATTGTGTAATTTTCACATCAATAATTTAAATTTATTCAAGACGTAAATCTTCTCTGCCTGCTTAGAGTGCGTCTTCTGTTCAGTTTGGAGTCAATATTTGGCAAGAACGGTCATTTCCATGCAGCCCTGCGATAAAGCTGCAGCTCAATGTGTTCGCACAATACGAAAGGTATCATTAGCACCTGGGCTGCACGCACCAAATATTGACTCGAAATGTCTTTATGACCGCTCAGCTGTAGAGAAAGCGCAATGTATAGAATTAAATTAATATTTATGGCGAGAGTACATAGTCGATTGTTGCTTGCAAAGTGTTTACCTGACAGTGCTTCTCCCCACAAAGCTTAAGACATTGGCATTTTTCAAAAGACATTATATATTCATAATTAATTTTATTCTATTAATTTTTCATCATTTATATGTTATGTATGTACATTTTATGATCTTGTTTTCAAAATATAATAACTTGTAATTATGGCATTTTGCTTTTTTATGTCAGAAATTATATAAAAACTTTTCAACTACCTGAGTAAGAATATGTAAAAGTGACTTTATTACAATTCTAATGAGTGTCATACTTTTATCGACAATCAATTCTAAGGTTCCAATTATTTATAGACAATCAGGATTTTATTGGGAAAACAGTCACTTTAATGAAAATTGAAGTTTTTAAAATTTAAATAACTCACACACTTTGTTTATTTTTCACATTGTGAAACTAATTATTTAACTACACTTCGGAGATCATTGCGTCTCCATCTTCTGTCACACGTAGCTTTCATAAATTGTAATTCGTAATATTGTCAAACATGGACATAATACCATAATGCTTCAATAGAATACTTTCTATGATTTTTTCATTTAAATACTCGTCATTATGAAGTCAATTTAGTATTCACATTGTAAAAAATTTCACTTCGCACTTCGGAGTTGGTAGTGGAAGTATAGCCAAAGCAGAAGTATTTGGCTATCGTGCCCTCCACAATAATAATTGGAACCTTTTATCAATAAAAGTGTCTTTTGGATTGGATCTTTTGGATAACTGGTCTACTGGTTACATAGTTTATATTAACCCCCACTTCGGTCGTTTACCCCTAGAGAAAGTGTTTGCGTGAGGTCCAGGAGCTGCATGATACCTTGCAACCACAGCGTCTGTGTTTAGTTCTGGAGATTAATTCGCATCGCTGCACCGTAAGACAAGTGGTTACCTACGCGGTTTTTGGAAGCTGTTTTATTTTAAGAGGTAACATGAGAAGATTCATATGCAGTATCTCGTTGGATAGGATTATAGTTCTTCCAGGAGGCTGTTAATATTTCAAACGTAAGAATTAAAAATTCGAGATTCCCGGAGGACTACCCACTATCATTCCATTAGATATTGCATGATAAAGCGAGAAAGTATAAAATTTATCTACGCCCATTGAGCGATGCACGCAATTAAAACTAAATGAATGAAGAGCACAATTCTATTGACTGAAGTGGTTCATCAATTAGAATTTGATGTGAATGAATGACGTTTCTTCTTTAAATGAAAACCAAAAAAATACAGCCCTTTAAAAAAGAGCGTAACGTCACAAAAAGACTAAAAAAAATAAAAATTAAACAACGTTCTGCCCGGTGAGACGTAGAATTGATTATCTCACTATACGCCTTCTGAATAAGAGTGATCTTCCAGACACAAACGATCGGTATGTGAAGAAAAAGTAGGTCCATCCTATTCTCACGATTAACTGTTTGAAGGAAAATCAGGAAATAATTAGTATACAACCTGAAAAATCATAACGTGTAAAAAAAATCATGTGCGTCTATGCACTAATTTCTTTCTTATTTGTTGCAACACCGATGAGCCTTTCCTCCACACTGAAATGAAGACGCGAGTGCAAGATAAATAGTAGATCTGAGCGCTCAAATCATCTTAACCAGCACGCCTATTATGCTGCTATGTAGTTAACGGCATCCTACCCTGCCACTAGCCGCGATCTCCCGTTGGAGGATCGACGTCTGAGCCGAGAGAGAGCTGCATCTCGTGACTGTACACTTTTCACCGATTTAGTGCTTCATCGGCGGCTCTCGTCGAGCGCCCGCTTCGAGCGCGCTTTCCGGCGAATCTCCTCTCAGCCGCCACTCATTAATCGGCAAGTGGCTGCCGCGCCCCGCGCAACCGACACCGCGCGCCGTGGGTGGCGCGGGAGAGCCCGGGCGGCGCCCGGCTCTCGGCCCCGCGCGCGCCGCGGACGCCACGTGGAGGCCACGCGAAGGCGCGCGAGACCATAAACACGCGCCTCAGTCGTCAGAGGCAGCGGCGCGGAGGCGAAGGCACAGGAGGAGTGCGAGGACGGGGCGGTGCTTGTAAGAAAGGCGGGAGAAATTGCTAGATCGGGGGCTCTGTCTGAAGTTAAGGTGAAAGGAGAGGGAGAGAGGGAGTCCTAGGGGGAGCCCAAGCAAGACGAGAAGGTTCCGAAGGAGGAGGAAGAGACAAAAAGAAGGAAGAGAAGACAGATGAGGAGGAGAGGAGACGGCGGTGGATAGGAGATAGAGGTGCAGGCGGAGGACGAGGACCAAATGAAGGACGAGGAGGTGGAGAAGAAGAGAAAGGCGGAGGCGGCGAAGTTGATGGAGATAGAGTCGGAGCCAGATTTCGTAGAAGCCGTAGTGGCAGTGGCAGCGGCGGTGGTCGACGTGACGGCAGTGGTAGCGGCATGAACCACAGTGATGCGGCAATGACTGGAGATTCAAGCAGAGAAGCCGCGTTCCCGATCTGCGTCGTTGACTGAGGAGCTCCAGACTGCCCTGCCATCTTCTCCAGCTGCAGGCGGCTTGCGAAACTGGGCCGCAGGGGCCGCCGCTCTGACTTAACGTAAAAGCTCATTACCTCTTAATTACAAGTCTGCTATAAG
Organism: Gryllus bimaculatus; assembly: GCA_017312745.1. NCBI lineage: Eukaryota > Metazoa > Arthropoda > Insecta > Orthoptera > Gryllidae > Gryllus > Gryllus bimaculatus. The sequence continues at coordinate 7,550,713 of BOPP01000019.1, forward strand.
TACAAAATATATCCACTACTTAGCTGTCGTAACGTACACTTCAGCATTAAAAACCTAAGTATCTACATAAGTGGAGGTCAGGGTGATCCAGTAGATAGTGTACTGAGAAGGTGAGGTTTATTTTATCTCGAATTCTGAGATCTACGAAGTCTATTTCTGTGACAGAAACCTCATGTCGTGATCTTTCCTAAGTACTGCCTTTTCCACAAAAACTGGCACCTAGTTCAATGAACCAATTAAACGTTCGACTTTGTTTTCCATCTTATTGTCCGAAGGAGACCTCAATGAATGAGCTATTATGGTGATTGGATAGACCATTATGGTGAATAAAATTTCAACGATGATACGCATAGAGCAAATCAATAGCAAACAACCACATTTAGTGAAGAATGGTTACTGTAATAAAACTACTCGAAACAAATTTCGGGTTAGCGACCTCTGCGACAGAAACGCTTAAGTATCCTCCGCGTTCATTGCAACAAGTGTTCGTTGCCCGCGCACACCACTTGCATCAATGAGGACAAGAGTGTGATTAAATGACAAGAGTAGAACATTTATAGAACTCATTGGCGTTTCAATTGTACGAGTCGTTCACCCCTACACTATCCTTTACAGACAAGGAACGTAATGAATAATTATTGAGAAAAACAAGGTAAAATATTAAATAAAAAACAATTTTATCTGCGCGGGATTAACATACATTATTAAATGATAAATAAAAAACATTTTTATCTGCGCGGCATTAACATACATTATTAAATGATTTACAAACTTGTCGTAGCTGTTTGAAAGAGTTTACACTGATCGTTGAACAGCAAACAGTTATAATTGCAGAACAATTCTATAGTATTGTTTCTGCCTGAAAATATCCAAAGATCCAAACGCTGAGCGGCGCAGGCGCGCGAAACTCAGGGAGTCGCGGGGAAGCGACAGACTGACATCCGCCTTCAGACGCACGCTCCTCGGAGGCCGCTAAACGCGTTAGCGCAATCAGCGAAGAGAGCGTCCGTCAAAGCCACTCTGCCCCCGGAGCCGAGTACACGTGGATGGTGGTAGTCAAACTATTACGTTAGAGTTATTGTTGCATACAGTGGTGATGGTTTCTTTTTCGATTCCTGTCGGGGGATGCGCAGATATACTAGTTGCTGGTGGAGATGGAGCCGTGATGGGCAATGCAAAAGTAAATTTAACCCACATTTCCTAGAAGAAAATGGGCAATCGGATATTTTTGCCCCAAAGTAAGTTTTAATATAAAAAACTATTTATATCAGAATGTTTGAGACGAATTCACATGTTTTCGTTTATCGAACGAAACCATTTAGAATAAAACCTAACGAATAAATACCACCTTAGATATTAAGAGTAGCAAATTCCTATGAATGAGAATTAAATTGAGTAAATCGACTTAGGCATGCCCGTGTACATTCTGAAATCCTTAACAATTTGATGACAGACTTAATAATGTATTTATTCAATGTTTGTGAGAATTATTATCGCCTCAACCGCCGGTCCCGTAACGGTGACGGCGTTCGCTGCACCTGGATGCTTTCGGTTTCCTATTTACCTCCTAGGTCACCTTTATTGTCAACGCCGCTGCTATTGCGGGTCGCAGGAGCTCAAAGCACATATCCACTTGATTTGAATGAGAAGCACGCATTAGACCAAGCGGGGGCGGGGTGCACACAATAAGGTTTCGGCGCGGAGGAGGCGGGCGGAATGCGGGCAGGGAAGGGGGAGGGCGAGGAGGAACGGAGAGGGGGACGCGGCTCATTAACAGCTGATCCAGGAGGTTGTTGACTCGTCGGCAGCAGTGGGCGGAGACGGGTGCCCGCACCGCCGTAGGTAGCTGGAAGGAGACCAAATGGAAATTCTGGCACCGAATTCTCCAACAACATTGACACCTATTGTTCTTTATCCAAGTAACTCATATTCAGAGACACATGGGCAAGTAATATCAAGTGGCTAATGTGCATGAACAGGTCCGAACAACACATGATATCAGTACTACACTGAGTTTATATTTAATCAATTTTTGTTGTTATGTTGTCTTATTTTGTTAAGTATCTCAGGTCTTAAAGTGGTACTTATTATAATCCAATTTTTTAAGTACTGTTACCTCAAAGGTTCCAAAAATCAGTAATCAAAAACTCAAACAGTCTACGATTGTTCTTGAAGCTCTAATAATGTAATAATTGTTTTAAATTAGAAAGAAAAACTATTGAAGAAATTACGATCCAAGAGTTCCACGACGTGTGAAGGGAAGTGGAATACATCAATAGAGATGTAATGTACTGGAAGATCAGAGAGTAGAATTACTCACACATTCTACAATTATCATTAGCGTTTTTTTAAAGTTCGATTTTGTTGGTTATGCCACTATACTGTATCTACCTCATACTCACATAACGCTAATAATTCCTACTGATCTGGTGTACTTCAATATTTAAATCGTTAATCAGGCCCATATATTCCAGCTTGAATAACGAATACATTCTTTACTTTATTTCTCTGACATTTTAAAATATACTATATTCGTTATAAGTATCATCTCCTTTAATATGCAATTCTCGTTCCACATCATTCCCGTTTCAACGGAACTTCAAGTCAATATCTTCTACTGTAATTCGTTCCCAGCATGGAGAGAAGATTGACAGAAACAATATGTGAAATAATAATTTGTTTTCTGGAGTAAAATGTGTTGACTACAATATCATTCGATAATTTTATTCATCATATATTACCACGATGGAGAGTTCATTTTACAGGAATCAACTCAATAAAACACACAATATTCTGTTAGTTTCAATAGTTACATTTTAAATATTCTGGAAGTGTTTCAAAAAATCTTTAGTAAATTTCAATAACTGATTTTCAATGTTTGCAGTCAAGATTGAGGAAAATCAGATACTAGGTAAGATCTTTTTTTTGTGGCAGTGAATCCTACATTTTGTTGGAATTGTGTACTTAAACATGAGATGAAATACACCTATCTCTTAAACAATCTACGTATCTCAAATAATTAATCGTTACAGAAGTAAATATTTTAAAAATAAAACAGGAGAGTTAACCACAACGCTTATAATACACACGAGAAAATATGGAGCGTAGAAAGGTGTCACGGCATCAGCATTTGACGAACTTCGATGTGGAGCACTTCATTCAACAGTGTCATAGAGTGCCGCGTGGCCGTCGCCAAGTTTCCCGTCCGTTGCATCAGCGGCGTCCCCTGCAGCGCCGAGTCCCGACCTACGGCGAGGGCCGCGCCTCGAACACGGAGCCTGGCAGCCTCATCTATCAGGAGGCCTCGCTATTTCCGTCCTCCTCCTCCGCCAGCGCCTCGCCGCGGGGCAGCGCGTTACATCACGGACCGCGCGCCTCGTTCAGGTTGCATATCCGCGGGGCCGCCAGCGCATCACCGGCGGCCGGGGGGCGAGGCCCTGCCACCCGACGCTCCGCGACGAGACGAGTCGAGATGAGACCGAGCTATTCCTGCCACGCTGATGCAAGCTGGCCGCGCGGCCCTGGTTAACCGGAGGTGTGACGGCGCTCTCCTGCATAATCATTGCGCGAAGAGACTTCCTTCTCCGACAGTTCGGTAATAGCCCAACGAATATTTAATTTTCATTGGCAAAAATGCGGCGAAAAGAAAGCTACAAAAATACCCCTACATTGTCGGTTGTTGTACAATGGCTCAGAAGACTTCAGATTGCGGCTGACCAAGATTTTAAGGGGACGAGAACTCTTAGCACTTCTTCCATCAGTGGGAAAACGAATCTAGCAATTTAAAATGAAGAGTTTTTGAATAAATTATCCAAATAAAGACGAGTTTTATTTGGATAATTTACAAAAATGTTCTCCGACATCCACGTAATTCTCTAACAATGTAATACATTTTGTAACTGTCAAACAACGGGGACTGAGATGAACCTGAAGATATGAAATTATAAGGGTAATTTCTTTTCTCTCTCTCTCTCTCTCTTTCTCTCTCTCTCTCTTTCTCTCTCTTTCTCTCTCTCTCTCAATTGCATTGTTTTTAATTCCCTTAGGCAGGTACACAAAAACAAGGAATCGAAACAAGCCAGCGGACAAGACTAGAAACATGAGATTATGAATTTTGAGAATAACGAATCAAATGAAATGAAACAATTAATTTCCGTCTAAATACACCGAAGAGCTCGTTAGACTGGGATAGACGCCTTGTGAATTTGAAATGTGTGAAATAAACAATAAAACAATTAATTTTACACATATTAATATTCTAATAAAATATTCTATACCGTTAATACGAAAATTTTGATGAATCTTTCCAACGCATGTCCACCCACAGACTGAAGCGAGAAGGGGAGAATTTTAATGATTTTTTATTCTGAACTCGAGAAGGATTTTCTATTGGAATTTCTGACTTTTCTTCTCATTGTTGGTTAGACTTCGGCAAGATAGCACAAACTAATGAACCGCTACTTCCTTTAGAGAAGCTTCTTCCGTCAGGGTCCACGGGCTGTCTCGATGGGCAAGGAAGAATATTCAATGCAGTCCGCCCCAGTACTGCCGTTTCCGTCTGGCGTCTTTCGTTTCCGATGACTTTCTTCCGCATTTTCTGTTCCCATCTGAATCTTCTTTGCTCTTATTTACATCTTCGATTTTCCCTTCTGTTGTAAAATTTCTTGTTCTAAAATTTTCTATTCTCTTAATCCCAATAGTATTTTAAGACCTTAAAAATACATTATTAATTCAGTTAGAAAACTACCACCTCATTCAAGTTTTCAGTGATAGCCCCCTTCAGAGGTTTTAAAATTCCTTCTATCCCCAATTCTGTCCGTCTAATTTGCGATTTCCTTTCTTTGCTGAGTGAAATGACCTCATTCATCTTTTCAATCTTAACGACATCCGCTTCAATGCCTTCTCTAAGGCAGGCTTTGCAGAGGGGCTCGTGTACTAGCATATGTCGCAAAGCTTATCTCGCAGATGGAACATTCACTGAACTGTCGTGAACTAAAAAGTGAACACTGTAACAGGAGACAGATGCCCACACGTCCGCAAGTTGCACAAACAACCGTGTAACGGCAAAAGTTTAGGAAGAGAAACTTTTTCTCTCTTGTTTGGTCACTGAATCGAAAGCTGATTTCATTGAGCCAGTCACCGTCTTTCAGTCATAGACTTTCTGATCCCCGGAAAATAATGATTTAGCTGAATTCCAATTAAAAAAAACGTTGAAGGTCGTATGCAATGATATTAAGTACATATCACTGAGGGATAGGAGTACAACTATTAAAACAGTTCGCCCCAGAAACGGGAACGCAAACACTGAGGAGAAGAAAATTGCTTCCTCAAAGTGAGGAGCGCCGCCACGCAGTGAAGCTGTTTGCCCCATTTCTGCTCCGCTGTGGCTTTTTTGCTACCGGCGAGTCGTGGCTGCCACCGGCGATGCCAGAAATCCGAGATCCAGCTGCACACACCTCAGCCGCAGGTAGGATGCTGCGGAGACAAGTGTATGCACATCTCAATATTTTCTAACCGCTCAATTTCGGTTGGTTTTTTCTTGGAATACTCGCGCCATTGACAGAGATATTACTCAACGTATGGTGAATTCAGAGAGAAGGCATTAACAATATTAAATGTTACGAATCGGAAAATGAATAATGGACCAATAGGCAGATCATTTAACACATTCTGAAAGTTTTTATACGCAAATGGATTGTGTTGTCTGGTTTCTTCCAGTGGTTTGCTCGATATTGTGATTGGAAATATATGTTCACATGGAAGAAAGTCCCAGAAACTCATTATTGCGTATGCGGAGTTCTAAGGCCTTCAACTACCGGAGCCTATAGAGAATCCACACGGCATGTTCGAAAGCACAATGGGCAATGTTCAAGCAAAGCCATTCGTTTGCAGGAGTCTCCTGTAATACGCAACTTGTCCTTGTTCCGTATGAAATATTACTTTCTGTATGTAAATCAAATGTTTCATCATGTTGTTTTCTGGCTTTGGAAAAAGATTTCATTTTTAATGTACGACAAATGATGACTCAATCAACAAATTTACTGTAAGGTATCCCGACGTAAATTTATGGCCATGACAAACCACATGAAGATTCATAAGATACGTAGTAAGAAGTATAATACAAACGTAAATGCCATTGAATATAATAAGATGAAAAATTGAATGTAATTTGCATTATTTACATGTTTAATATTTTAGTTTATTTCGTTGAACTCTATATTTTGAAGCCTCTGATCGACACAATAAAAATACTGAAAATACAATAAAACTCTCTTAACGCGTTCTATCTGTAAATGTAAATGTAAATAATACATTATTATATTGCGTGATGCGAAGCAAATACTCGTTCCTTGAGATTCCGCATTGAGCGAGTTTTTCTTGTCGCGCGGTTTTTGATAGGTCGAATGATATATCTGGACTTATCTTTTCTTTCAGAGAAGAGTTAAAACTTGGCTTGAAAAGTCTGTTCTCCGGAGTTGGGCAGGACATTTCTGGGGAGGGAACAATTCCTTAATTCTGGGGAGGGAACAATTTTAGTTCTAGAGGTATGTACAGCAAGCATCCTGTTTGCGATTTACTTTCAGTATCATATTACACAGAGCAAAATACGGCCGTTTCACTAAAAAAACTGCCCTTTTTTTGTTTTTACTAAAGGTATAACTGAACCAGGCTTAAGTCCTCAAAGGTGCATGGTGTGATTTCCTTACAACGCCTGCGACGGAATGAAGAACTGGTTACAACGCGCGACAACCCGGGACAAATCGGCGCGCGCTTTCGCCAGCCATGAACGTCGATTTACGGTCGCCCAGCCGCCACCGCCACCGCCACCGCCACGCCGCTGTCGCCCGCCGCGCAAAAAGCCGGCGGCGCGGCAGCGCGCCACGCGCAGGGCTGGCCACCCCACGGCGCACCCTGCACCGGTCGACGAACTCTTGGCGCGGCGCGGCGGGGGCTGCCGTGCCCTCGCCGCTAGACGCCGCCGCCCGAAGAGCGTTGCAGACGGACGGGCGGGCGACGGGTTCGCTTTTTCGGCCGCTTCCTTGATGTATGTACTTCTGAAGAGGGGCTGCGATGCATGTTGTTTGGTATGAACAATCTCTAAGTGATAAATTCGGCCTCTTTTCAAAGATTTATTTTTGCAACTAGAATACAGAGAGAAATAACCAGACGTTTAGTCTGAAACCTTGAAAGAAGGCAAAAGATAATAAACTACAAAATATGTTTTTACCATTCAATAATCGTTGGAGTCCTGCATCAGAACGATGAGAACACTTTTAGAGTTAACAGCAATAGTTATATTCATTGTCGATTGTTTTGCTGTCTAATATTGTTACATGCGTCGAAAAAGTCAGTAAATTGGATTTGGTACCCTCAATACTATTTCGAACTAATCCCTTTCGAGTGGGAATGTGAGAATCCAAGATGTCGATTTTATCTATCATCGTATTTTAATCTCTTAACATTAACTAGTACACATCTGGAAGGACACATTCCTTCGATCACAATACGAACGCTCTAGTGACTAACGACCTCACTTCATTCTCATTAGTTCTTCACCGCTTATTTTGTATGCTAAGCCGTCAGCACACACACACACACACACACACACAGATCCGACTGGTGAACAGCTAGGTGGTCATTTCCCCGTTATGCCCATCCTTCCGCCCATCACGTCGCAGCCAATCAGGTCCCCGCCGCGTGGTCGATTCGTCGGGTGGAGGGCTCCTTAAGAAGGGAGATTAGCGCTCCTCCGGAGGGGCTTTCTCCGGGCGGCCCACGCGCAGGAAGCCGTCGCCGCCACACGGAAGCGGCCGCAGCCGCGCCAGCCGCGCCGGCCGCGCCGCCCGAGCGGGTGAGCGATCGCCCGCTGGCGCCATCACCATTCATCTCCGGGCCCGCGGCGGCCGCCTCCTAACTCACAGCCTAAGCCTCATAAAAGGCCGATACGTGCATTTAGCGGCTATTCAATCCCTCTTAAACGGCCCCCGTAGGACGTCTGCCACCCGCCGCCGCTCGCCGCCGCCCGCTGCCCGCCGCGCCAGGGCGTGGAAAGGGCGGTCGCGGCTAACCCCTTTGACACAGAGCCATCGGGCTATCGAAATGAGTACAATAAATGTGGAGTTGCTGATGAGGTGATGATACATGACGGAATTGGGCATAGACTACTGCGTCCAAACACTTCGCTTACCGCGTACTCTGTGCGGAGATTAAGCAATAGGAAATGGTCACGTATACAAACATGGAAAATTTATATCAATGACACTATTATTTTGTAAACTTAAAAGAAAATACAAAATGGATACATACACCCACGCGTAAAAATAAGCTGAACTTACAGTAAGCAACTACCCTATAGGAGAATTAAACGATCCAAAGTCAGAGACATCGTCTTTACGGAAACCGTTTCAGTCTTAAATGTACTGAAACGTATTGAAGATGTGGTTATTTAAGTGGTTTGTGGCAATAAAGAAGGCATCAAGAGCGCAATATTAAAGATAAAAATCATTAATTAAATTAAATGATGTTGGTTTTCTGTGAACAACAAGAGACCATATTAATGCGATGAAATAAATTATATTAGAATTATAATATTGGTATCTTATGTTCCGTAGCTGAGAACGTCCTGAGAAAAGGATACGTCCACCCAACGCAGAGGCACCCCAGCCAACTGTAAAGTGCTGCCGGCATCGAATGGCAGGGCGCGCGTTTGCTCGGGTATTTGGTCTAATGGGCGGAGAGTGGTCGCGAGACGGTGACGCGAACGCCGCCGAGGCGCAAATATTAGACCGCCCCAGCGCGTCCTTGGCTCTCTTTCCTTCTCCCTCCCGGTGCCCACGCCCGTGCCCGCGCCCCGACTGCCCCTCGGCGGCGCGAGCGGCTTCCAGCGTCACGCGCGTACGCGCACGCGGCGCGCAAGGTGGAACGGCGCACACGCAGCGCTGTTGGCCCGACAAACACCACGACATCAGTTGCACTTGAACCTCCTACGAGAAAAATTACACTGGTTTTCCTTGGACACGGTTTCCAGCTATTTAGGCGACAGAGAGAAAATATTTATCGGCTTGTAATGGGATACGAACTGAGATTTTATTTGCAATCATTAGCAATTACATAAACACGTATTGACAAGGAAATTTATGTCTACGTTTGTCAGAGAAAAAAACGTACATAAGGCGGTGGATACATTGCTCTCATAGTAATGATCCACAATTCGCCCGCTAAAGATGGAGCAATTATTGCTTAACTTCATGTTTGTTTTTATCTTTTAATACAATTACAAAATAATACAATTTGTAGTGGTCATTCATACCTGAATTGTTTTACGAAGACCTAAAGTATGTAAATGAAATGAAAAGAATTAAATCCCTTAACGTACTACCGCAGTCCATCGACTCCCAACCTCACCAGTAATAAACTACCGATATTTTGGCAAATAAAATACTATTATGCTGCAATTTACTGAAACCGATCCTAAGTATCGCGATAATCATTTCTGTGCCTAACTAAAAACTTTCAGTACTTTGAGGTGCATTAAATCAATAATAATCTGGTTTTATTAGTATAGAAAAAGCAAAAATTTAAAATTTTTTTTGAAAAATATTCAATTTCAACAAAAATTCGAAAAAGCCAATACCAAGATGTGAATGTTTTTTTATCCCCAAACCATGAAGATAATAATTAAAGGAGGTATTAAAAATTAAGGATTAAAACGTTTTCAAAGACCCAATGGCATTCGTGAACTTTTGTCTGTGGCACGCCGTGCGAGTCAGAACGTTGCATTGCACACCCCTGGTCGCCTGCACGACAAGTCGTAGTTTCCAAATCGGTGAGCGGACCTCCGCGCACAGGGCAAGCAGGCTCTTACCCTCGGCGAAACAACCGTGCGCACTTTAAAAGGATCCAGTCGCCCTGAAGAATCGGGTTTGCTTCTTACGCGCGCAACTGCTGGCGCGCTCGTCGCAGGCCGGGCTGCCGACCCGCGCCGCCGCACCAAATTGAATTGCATCGGTGCGTGCAGGTTTGCGCGGCACCAGGAACACAGCGGTGGACTTACTGAATTTCCGCGAGGAAGGCAGCGCGGTGCGAGCCCCTAAGCAGACAACGGTGGGGGACACATACAAAGACAATACCATGACGATAGTGCATAGAAAGTGATTTTGATGAGAGATGCAAACTATATGGTAGAATAAGGGAGAAATACTTCATCTTCGATATAGCCGTTGCGCGAGGAACTAGAAGGAAGATACGGGAAACATTACAAAAAAGAACATATTATCGAGTAAGAGAACGGCGCGAAACAGGCCAAGAAGAAAGAAAAAACATTTCTAGAATAGCCTGGTGACTTTCTTTACGAACAGAATTTCGTAATACAATGAATCGCTGAGCAGAGTAACTGACAGAACTATCAATAACAATTTGTTCTGTAATAAATTGTGAACACCGTATCAGCAATTTTCATTAAAAGTGGAATAAACTTTGAGATTTCATTTGCTCTTCCGCGTTATCATTTCCGATTCTTTCCTAATTTTCATATTCATTGACGAGAGAGGAGTCGTGAGAGGGATAGAAAGAACACTTAAGAAAGCAACACCTTTCACGATAACTGAAAATGTAAGAGTTGTGTTCCAAATGAGTGTGACTGCTCGCCCACTCACACTTCTCTCACTCTCTTAGCTACCCGCCCTGTCACATTTGGTGTCTCTGCCACTATTTCTATACAACGGGTGGACTCATTTCCCCACTAATTCAAAGAATACAAAATTTTCAAGTATTACCAAATTTGCAAATAATTATGTAAGTGTTTAATTGAATTACATTTATCGTAATATGTTATAAAGCATATAACATGTACCATTAAATATGAATCATCATAATGACTAAATGCGGTAAAATAGTTTTTTTTAATAGTTGTAGTATTCAAACCTGAACAAGTGTACATTACAAATATATTGCCACCATCATCATCGCTATTGATTTCATTCCTTTCCCTTCTTTCGTAATCTCACACAATCGGCAATATGTATGACAAAGAATCGGTTTCATTGCAAACACTGAGCATGATATGTGTCTGAGAACTATGTTTAGCTGCCGAAGGGCAAGCATTCCTACAGTGCCCAATCCCTACTGAGGATACTGCCGAGTGTTAGGTAGAACAGTTCCGAAGTGTCGGTGTTGGAGTGGCGATGAGGCGGTGAAGCAATGTGGCTGTGTCAGTATGGTGGTGTGGCGAGGCGACGGTGTAGCGATGTTGAAGATAGGCGATGTGGCGATGTGGAGGTGAGGCAGCGTGGTGGTGTAGGGGGTGGCGGCGTGTTGGTGTGGACGCGTGGCGATGTGGCAGTGTTGTGGTGTAGAGGTGTGGCAGTGAGGCCATGTGACGGTGAGGTGACTGTGTAACGAAGTGGTGGTTTGGAGATGTGGCGTGGCGGTGGACAGAGGTAGAGGAGGAGGAGGCCGAGAGGCGCGCTCCACTTGCGCAACGCCGGTGGCAGAGGTCTGCGCGCCCGCACTCCCGCCCGCGCACTGCCAGCCGCCGCTCTTCCACGGCGCATTTGAATTTTTATGAGCAGCTTCTCCCCTAATACGGAGGTGCGCGCCGCTGGAGTCACGCGACACTTGCGTCATTTCGTGATCTCGTAAAAGCTGCGTACGATGGACGAGGAAACACACACCACCTCTTGATCACACGGCCACCGGCCGGCGATTTTTATAGGGTACCATTTTTGTGACCAAGACCAATGAAATCGCGGAAGTCTTCGCAGTAAGTGGAAGAGAAAGGGACCTATATTTCAACTTGCTTCCATATACATCTTGGAGAAGAATTCCAGACAAATTTGTATACCATGAAATGGCAAAGAATATCAGAGTGCATTTTCAGAATGACAAGAAAAACTTGAAAACTGTATTGTATTTGTTATCAGATAAAATGTTAGATGACAATAACGATTAATTTTATCATTCACAAAACTAATAGTCACATATGAAAAATGCCAAGAGCATTCTCTCAAATTATTCATACAAACTCTTCAAAATGGGCTGAAGCTGTGCTGCGGATATTAAGCAGTTAAGCCAAAGCTTTGAAGATTTCAAGTAATGATGTTTGAAATGATGTGTAGAAGTACCTAAGATTTTCTATGTAAAATTTAGCATTAAAAAAAATTAAGATATTATTTTCGGACATTAGATAGCAAATTAGGTAGAGCTGTGACCTGAAGATGACTTCTAGAATGTGCAGCCGTATCATTTACATCTCTACAACGTATTTCATTCCGCATCGTGCGAGTCGTATAGATCCCACAGAGTTCTTCAAGCTGAAAGTAATGGCCACAATTTTCAGAAATCGCGAGAAGTCTCAAACCCATCTTTGAAGACCCAATCTAGTATTTTCTCCGGCACCCTCAGCAAAAACCTTTCAGCGAGTGGTGGCGGCTGCCCGAATTTGTGCCTCGGGGGGCGCGCGGGCAGAGGCGTCAGCGGGAAGGCCCCTTGGCGGAAGGCCGAACCGGTCCCGGCGGGCGCTTTCGAAAGCAGGCGAGTGGCCAGGCGGGCGGGCGGGCAGAGCGCGAGCGTATCGCGGAGGCGGGGATCTGCCCGCAGCCCTCGCCCAGAACCGCCACCGCCGCGTTCCCCAGCAGCTTACTGCTCGGCCCGGAGACCACTCGAGGAAATCGAAGAGCGAAGAATCCCACGCACCCGTCTTCTCTGTCGTCTGTCGAGGAGCAAACCACGTATCTCCTCTTAAAATCAGTGTATTTCAAAAGAGTAAGTGTAGCATACACTATTGTACATATTGTTTACATGACGTTTAATCTGCCCTTCATAAGATCATTGGGCTTATCCGCTTTAGATCACATTTTCTCAAACTTACTGTTCTACCTCAATGAAATTGTTTTCTATCGTTAACCATACTACCTTTCCATCTAAACCCATTAAACTAATTGAGAATTATTATTTATATTTTATATGAAGTAAAACGCAATAATACAGGTCACATTAAAACACACAATTTCGCCAAAACGTTCTAACCTTTCTATTCATTCTCCAAACGGTAACCGGTGAAACGTCATTCACAGATAATATTTTATCAAATTTTAATATCGTAGTGTTAATGGAATTTTCATTTGTTTATTATTTTGTTATGCGTGATGCAATCGATCAGGTGGCTAGGGAAAATCAGTGAATGTGGGGTTAGAGTAGGTAGGTTATATATTCACAAAGGCCATGACTATGTAAAATATGTACATTGCAACAGCAAATTGTATCTTAATAAAGATGGGGTCTCAACTTTTTCAAATACCGGATTTGCGAAGCTAGGTGCAGAATTTTCGCCTGAACAATCACGCTATGTGATCCACTAACGGGTTCATTTGCCTTTCGTGTATTTTACTGACGACAACGCTTCTAAGACATTACTTCAAGGACAGTTAAATGCACCTAACTCAATGCTTGGCTTAATTTAAACAAATATACAGAAGCGAAAATTATATGAAATGGAAACAAGAAAAGTATTTTAAAATCTTGAGTTTACAAACCGGTAACTTCTGTACATTTATTTTCAGTTACCATCAAGTTCTGGCGTGCTTTTATCAGTTATTAATAATATTCGATGCATATGTAAATTCATAATAATGTTTACGAAAACCATGATTTTAATAATTAGACACATTTCATTAAATGTTACAAATATTTACAAGGAGAATAGGTGATTGGAGACACCCGTTTAAATTAATGTACAGAACAATTATTTGTTTATGCTTTGCAAGTCCTAATGGCCGTTTTCCAATATCAAGTCTGCATCTTGTACGACACACTAACTTGTAAACGACCTGTTAACCTTTTAAGCTTGAAGGCCGGAACGAATCCGCCTCGGGTAATACGATATCACTTCGATTCATATGCCGAAACCCCCTATCGTGTTAACTGCTCCTTTAAGCAGGAATCTAATCCGTCAGTGTCCCCGTCCGTTTAATTAAGCTGTAAAGACCGCAAATATTATGACTCACAAGAAACATCAGCCTTATATGGTCAACTCCATCACGACCCTTAGGTTGCCAGGAAATGTCAATGGGTCCTGCGCGGAGACTTGGCTCTGTGGTCGCTATTGACATGCATTTGCAGCTGGACCGGCGCAACGGGTAGCCAGGTCGGTAGGTCTCTAGGTGCGAATTAACTTCTTGAAAGAGTCTCTGCCAGGCAGGGCGCTCCTCCAGGACCGGTTCTTGCATTGACCAGTGCGCTCTTGAGTGACGATGACAGATAAAATATGCCGAAAAATAGGACCTGAAGAGGGTAAGCAAATAAACACACAACAAAAATTGTAAAACACTTTAAATTCTCGGATGATAAATTAGGTGCACATTACCCCCTCGATGTAAAAGTGATTCTGCAAAAGTAAAAGTGGTTTTGTAAACCGGTTGCAGTGACACGTCATAGTACTTGTTATAATGTGCACCAAGATGATGGCAGAAGCAGACCATCATTGCTTGTACTCAGCGCTCTTTCCGGAGATGGTAACAGAGTACGGTGAAATTACATTGGGCAACCGCAAGAGATAGAAATAAATACTACTAATGAGAAATGTCATCAAGATTAATAACAACGATTTATCACAACTAGTCGCACATTCGAAGAAATAACTTGTAACTGCCCTGTCATAAACTGATCCTGTTTAATCTGCAGCGCAAAGTAAAAGATATCAATACATTACACTTGAATATATGAGCAATCTAAAATGGTTACTGGGAATGCTCAATTGCGCCCAATCCTTGAAATAAACTGTGAAATCAAAAGTTTTTAGAATCTTTGACATCATTTACGCTCGTAACCATTTCCTTCGGGAAAGAAAATGTAAAATGTGAGATTGTAAGAATACTCACAGAATAATTCAACCACACTTCGAAATAATTTTCGCAAATGCATTGCGCCTTTCAGTTGCTCATGGAGGCGACGTCCGGCGCTCGGCCTCTGGGGATGTGGGTCAGTGGTCCAGGAGCAGCTGCACGGGGGAGGCACGCCCCCGGCGCCCCCGCCTCCGCCCCCGCCAGCCGTGATTTACGGAACTGCGGCGCGGACTCATAGGAGGCCTTGTTAACCTTATCTGGACATTCCCCGCGGGAAGCGGCGCCCTTATCAATAGGAGACCTTCGGGATCAAGTGAAAGGAGCGCGTCCTGGAATATATTTCGGCTATCTGCCCGCATCGCACCGACGCGCCGGCAGGACGTCGCGCGCAAGGTGGATGCGGCCCCGTCGCCTTCGCCTTCGCCCACGCCCTCCTCCCCTCGCCCCCGAACCCACCCCGTCACACGGACGCGGCGATTGTCCCTGCTTTCTGATTAATCTACCTTTGTTTTGGAGGAGCTTCGGGGAATAAAGTCAATTATAAATGGGGTTTACGTGATAGCATCTGCCCCGAGACCGGATTCCGACAGGCGATACTGCAACGCCCGCTCCCATGCGAGTCAATGCATCATGAGCGTCGCTGCAACCGTTGCTGCCTTTACAGGATAGAGCAGTAAGTCACAACAGAAGCTCGCGTTCTCAACCTCTTCTCGTCCTGAACTCAATCCCTGGATAAATTCTCTTTCTCACAGGCTGAGTTAAGTTCATTGCTGCTGTATGTGCTGCCTCTCTGGTCGGAAGGCCCTAGCGAGTTCGGACGATGACGGATTTTTCACTCAGGCCACAAAGCTAGGTTGAGTTCAGTCGCTGTGTGGAGGAGAATTGCATAGATTTTCTTGGCTTCTCCAATCAAAACCAGGCGAATGCCGTAGTACTACCCTAACAAAAGGAACCACGTACAGCATGCGATCTTTTCTCGCTTTTCCTTGGTCTATCTTCTTCTCATGCACTCACACCCCCACACACATGTAAAACACTAACACACACACACACACACACACACACACACACCGGGAAATCTAGCGGGAGCTTGAGGCTCGTCTCGGTTCGGGCGTTACCGTTCTGGGGGGATCCAGCGCCAGCCGACGTGTAGTTCGACGCAGGAACACACCATCCCGCAGGGAGGAACACCACCATCTCCCGCGATAAAATATTTACTAATTGAGATGAGCAAAGCAGTTGACGTGCCCGGAGATCTGAATCTCATTTTCTACTATATTTTTTAATTATTTTCACCATTCCATTGATCCTTCGTTCAACTCTGTAACCACCATTACCATAAACCTTTGAAACTGAATAAAACCGTAAGACAGGCTCACTCTCTGAATGTATGCAAAATACAGTTTAAATCTTATATCCATTGACATCGCATTAAGCAGCTCAACTAATGAATAATAAGTGTGCTTACATTCGCGATGGAGAAATTTTATTGTCTACCCTACAAATAAATAGTTTAACGAGAAGTTCCATACAATATCAACTTCAGTCGTCTGAGGCTGAATTATCTATAACCACCTTCAAATATAATTTTATTTAATAATTTCTCGCTGAAAATGATCTACCACTTTCGGGTGAATGTGGAGGTGTTTACTTTTGTGTAGAATAAAAATAAATAATTATGTTAGCTAATAAATCGCTATTTGCGGATGTCTACGTCCTAACCACACGTATCCCGTTAATCCATGGATATGAGGCAGGGACGTCGCCGTTAGTCGTGAGCCCGTTCACGGGCTGTCGCGCCAAGGTCCTGCAAAATACTTTAGTAATAAACTGCTACGTTCATTGGAAAGCATTTGACAATTACAAAAACATATTCAATACTTAAAAAAGAGCGGTACACATTTATTCGCAATATAAACTTACTTTTCCTAATCGCAACGGTTAGATTAACTGATTTTATTGGAAATCTATTGACATGAGCAGATAAGTTCAGAGCGGAATTTATCGTGTAAAAATGTACCGATGCACTGATATCGCCTTTACAGTGGGAAAAAGAAGGAAGCGGCCTAAATACCTCTCAGACATACCATAATTCGTCTCCTGAGTGCAATTCACCTATGTTCATCAGCGCGCAGATACCCCATGCACCCATGCCGCGTTCTCCATGCGCCAGGAATCGACAATAAAACATAGAAGTTCGAAATTAAAAAGGCGATGTCAATAACACATCGCCCCAAAAGTATCGATTTTTTAAATGTATATGTTTTAAACAGCTTTTTAGTAACGTCGAACTCTTAAATTTGTGTGACGGAGAATTTAATGATCATGGCCTTGATTATTTATGTCTAATTAATATTTAACTGACAAAAACTAATAAGAATAATAAATAAAAATAAAGTCTGAAATCAAGAGCTCTCAGGGTCATCTCAAATCTTCCTCACTTCGCCGTAGGATGCAGGTACAAGAAGGGAGGTCCTAAGCCTATTGCTCATGCATAGGCATCTATCCGTGTGCGTATTCCGAGGAAAGGCTTAAAAAATATCCAGGGCATCGGGGACTGTCGAGGAAGAGATAGTCTGCTCGATGAAGGTAGCACAAATAGCGTTCGCTCCGTTTGAACACATCAATTCATGATGGTTATAAGTTATTTCATATTTTAATTTTTACAAAATTATGATAGTGCAACTTTTTCATGCACAAACAAAATACAGAAAACTTAAAAACATGGAGCACAATACACATCGATTAAAAAACATCGGATTTAATCAATGTTTGAAAACATTGATGTTTTTCGGAAACATCTATATCAATGTCGCATCCCTACCATACACCTGCGCCCAAGCACAAGAGGTTTAGTGGCTCGCGACTCTTTGGCAAGCAGGGCGACAGGCAGGTTCCTTTGAGTCTGCGTGGACCCTTTGAGCCGTCGCGGGATGATTGATGCGCGCCGGGCGACGGCGCCGCGTGACACCTGCCACTCCGCCGGCGCTCCAGTCCCCAGATAAGCGCTTTCGCCGGCGACCGGCCCCTTCAGCGCCCGGAAGGGGGCTCGCCCAGGCACATCAGCGGGCCTCTTTGGCGGGAGCGGCGCTTCTTGAAAGCTCGCGCGGAACGCCATTTCGTACACCATCCAAAAGACAGGGGTGGACTTTCTGAAACGCTCCAGGTATGGTAATACTAAAAATCCCCATATACCTGCAATGTCTTCGTGTTTGCTCTTTCCTTCAATCGAATTCGAGTATGTTTCTTAAAGCGAGTTTCTTTCTTTGCTCCATCTTCAATCGAGTTTGTTTCTTTGTTCGATCTTCAATCGAGTTTGTTTCTGGGCAACTTGGACGCGATTTACACTCTTCCTTTTGATGAAACGTTCCAGGAGTTTAGGAGAACGCCTGCATGATCACAAGCTTCTGGGGTAGCAGAGTTTCCTAACACTCTCGAAATCGCACGTCACGCGTAAGCATCTGAATTGGGTCTTTCAGTTGCCAATTTCATGCAATGAAGGTAAATGTTCACAGAATTCCTCACTTTCATTCAGAGGCTGGACGTAAATATTGACTTGCATTTCAAATATCAAATTAGTTCGTCGGGGGATTTATGTAAAAAGCATGTAAGGACGCATTCAAGTTAAGTTACGTCTCTCCTTTTACGTCAACGTACTAGTACAGAGAAGGGCCAAAGAAAGGCGAATTACTTTTGTGGAGAAACCGAATCTTGTTCGGAAAGCTCATTGAACCCTACACCATTCGTGTAGTACTTTCACTGAGTGTGTTCATTGTCTTTATATAACGCGGTTAGGCACACACCGCCGTAAACACGGGTGGACTCCATTAAGCGGGTGAAGGAGGTCCACTGTGCGTCGCTGTCGGCCGCAGGGAGTGCCAATTGTTGATTCGGCGGCACATGTGTGCGAGCGAGTGTTCCACGTGGTTTGGCCCGGGCGACGGCGGCGGCGTGCTTGTCGGAGATTGTGTCTGGATCGGCCGCGAAAGACGCCTTGTGGCCTCCCGTTCAAGTGGTGGCCGCTGTTTGGGCTCTCGAGGACCGCTCCTTCTCCGCCCACTCGGGCTCCGCCGCCGCTATCGACGGCTTCCCCACGCTCGCTGCACTCTGCGAGCGTCTTCCATTGACTCTTGTCTATTGGACTGCCCACTCGATATTAGGAATTGCAACAAGTAGTCAATTATTTATATTTCTAATGACTTTGGCATTTCCCCTTTTTACATTATTACACATTTGAATCCGTAAAAACCAAAACGGTAAAAGTGATATTTTATAAATTCTGAAAAAAACTGTTTATTTAATTCAATATCACTGAAAAATCGTGGAGCTTTGGGTCATCATTAAAAACATAGCATTTCAATTGTTCAATAAAAACAGGAAATTGAAACTGAAATATAGACTGATATAAACATTTTTTTCTCCGAATTTATAAAATGTGTCTTATACAGTTCTGGTTTTTACCCATTATTTTTGAATGGAAAATGATGTATATCACTTAATGAAGCTATGTTGCTTTTTTGTTAGAATTCTTATACTCTTATAATTTAGACAATTGAATTGCCTTTTTATTTCTCTGTTAAGTTTCCTTCGTAAACAAATATATTCATTTCTTTTGTAAATAATAAATGTTTCTGAAGTGCTTATACGTTTCTGAAATGCAAGTTTTTGCATAAAAATAATTTTTTCAAACCAACTTTTCAGCATTTATTGCGGTTCAGAATATCGAACGAGTTTATAAGACGAAATATGTTTAAAATTGTATTAAAAGATTATTTTCGAAGTTTCGTTGCTTCCTGTAGACATGTATATGTATCAAAAGTTATCATTTTGCATGAGAGAGGTTTTAATCCGAACAGGCTGTTTATTTCGCGGGCGAAGGGAAAGTGTTTTGTATTCTTTATACTAACTGATCTGTGAACTATCGTCTTTAAACTTTTTGCTAATATACCATTTCCCAAACAATATTTTTTTAAATTCAACTTAAAAATTATGATTTTTATGATGTGTCACATTTCTTGTTCACCAAACATGTGAACATGCGATCTCTACATATGCGATCACAGGTAGGCATGTTTTACAATTTTCCTGCTCGTATACAAGTTTTCCAGTGAATGATGTACGTGAGGGGTTGTGCGGCAAGAAGGTTGAATGGTCCCACGTGTTCTTTGGGGCGTGGAACATCGTGTGACCCGTGTCTTTGGCGGCGTGTTCCTTCCCCGCGCGGGGGCGGGCGCGGGCGCGCTCCCACCCCACTTCCACAGCCACCGCCGCACAGCCGGACCGCAGCGCCGCGCAGCGCAAACATCCTGTTGGAACGTGGATACTCTCGCGACGCGCAGCATCCGCGGCGCCGGCGCCCCGCGGAAGAGAACAAGAGCTAACGGGAGGACGTGCGACTGGCCTGCACCTCCCCAGGAGAGAGCCGCTCAGGAGATGGCTCAGACGGGGAGGCGTCGGCGAAGACATCGCGTGTTGTAGACGGTGTTCCGGGAAGAGCGGGTCTGTCACATGTAGGGGTGGGTGGCCATTAGAAAGGGCGGATGAATGCCATCATTGTTCTGGAAAAAGTGATGTAAGTGAAAGCATAAAAGCAATGGCGATATGGGTGAATCTCGAGAACATGGTGGTGAAAGCAACTGATATTACTTCTCAAGACCAGTAATCTTCTCTGAAAGAATTTCATGAGAAGTTGGAAAATTAATCATAAGAATATTCTAATAAATCATGTTCCATCAAACTAATTTGCAAAATCACTGTAATAAAGCGCAATTTCCCTATTGTCGTTTAAATCAATTAAAAAATTCTACGAACACGACATGGCAAAGTGCATAAAATAGCCATCAAATGAGGTACGACCGCAATGTTTCACCATCAGCCGAAAGAGGCTAACTATGCGTTTCCTTCTGGAAACAAATGCCTAATGGCTCATCATGAAACTGGCCGGACGCCGATTCCAAACCTTCGGATCACATTCCAAAACAACGACCCGGACAATAATCGCCGTACGTTTCCGGCCGTTGTAGATCCTTATCTCGCGCTCCATCTGCTTGTATCGCAGCGCCGCGGTCGGTGAGGCAGGAGGGAGCGGGCCAGCGGGCCCTCAGTCACGCACGGACGCGCGAAAGAAGCCCCCGCCGAACCAGCGTCGCGACGCCGGCGCCGCCGCCGCTGCTGCTTAGTCATGCGAACGACGGCCGCCGCCGACGTCGCCGAAAAAGCCGCCAGAGACAACGCGCCGAATATTTCCACTTGCTCTGCGCCTCCCCTTTCGGCTCCTTCCCTTCTTCTTATTCTTTCGGCGGCTCCGTGTAAAGCGACGGTATTACTCACAACGGTGCAGGTTTCCCCCCTTTCCGTTTAACAAAATTACTGTTCGTTCTTTATCGCAGAAGATTTCACGTTCGATCACGCTACATTTCGCTTCTCTCCTGCCTGCACACAAAAAATACACGGGGAAACTTTAAAAAAGCGGCGTTCTCGTCGAGCTGCGCGCTCGAGGCGGAGGAAGGTATGTTGCGTCCTAATTCATTTGTTTACTAGCGTTGTGCGTCCGGTGAGTGTAAAGATACAATCCCAAACAACGATCATTCCGGCAATAAAGATATTTTCTAATGGCGGCGCCGAGAGCGCCCCACGTGGCGCGGAGACGATTTATTTTGCCGAAGCGGATAGTCGTCCCGCACAAACCACGCGGAAAAGACAGCAGGCGATGGGTGGCAGCCAAAATCCTGGCGGCACATCCAGCTTGGTTAACGGAACGCTATTTGCGGCATCGCTTTGTGGTCGCCTCGTCTACAAGAGGCGCCTCTGAATGGGCGTGAGGTAATTCCGTTTCGTGGCAGTCGTTTGCGGTCTTTTGTTGAGTTGTCTGTTATTCATATGATAGACGACCTCGACATTTAGTCAATATTTAAGGTTCTGGTCGGACGGGAATCGCAGCTTGTTTTATTGTGGGAACCGGCGTCGCGACGTCCTCGCCTCGTCCCGGGGATGGACGTCCCAATAGGTAACAGCTCGAATGAATAGTTCTTCTCATGACATTCGAAGAGTAATTTTGGGTCATCTGACGACAAACAACATTTATCCCAGACACGAGATGAGCGTTGGTAAAAATATTTGGACTGCGTTGTATAAATTAATTAAGCTTTTGTCTTTCCCGACTATCTTATACACTCATTTTTACAATTAATTTAATTCTTTTTTTAATATATTTTTTCAATTTGACTACATTTGACTCAGCAGATTGCTTTTGATTGATTTTATGCCCATTTAATTTTCTTCCATATATAGAATGCTCATACGTGTCCCATTCTTCTTTCCTTGCAAGAAAAGACCATGATTCCTTGTGGCGTATTCTCACGATGTTCACCTGGTAGCTTCACGAAGATAAAATTCCTGTTTAATTTCCAATAATTAGTTGTACCTAAAAGGTTGTGCAATCAATGTGGACTTTGCCCATTGCGATGTCGAAATTCCAGAGAGCCACGCCGAGCCAAGAGAACGTCCTCTTTAGGAAGCAGGTAGCGAAGAACTGCAGCAAGAAACGGGCGCTGGGTGTTTCCAAGGATCGATTCCCAGCTTCCAGAACGGGAGCGGCGTCTTCTATGCGGCAGGTGGCCTGAGCGAGGGATATCAAGATATCTTTTTATTCACTTTGGGCAACAGGCGGTCCAGTTTCATGCACGTCAGTGTGGCAATGTACGCTTATCCAGTCCCCCTAAAGTGGAATTGCTTTAATCCGTCTCGCCACCGCGTTGCAGGTGGTCCTGGCAGCGGCTGTATTTCTAAAGCAAGCTAAAGTGTGCTACTATTGTAAACAGATTTAGCAAATACATCAATAGCGAAACAAGTTATATTCACGTACACAATTAACATCTACAAGGAAAAAGTTCGATCAATTTCCCGAATAGTTGAAAAAAAACTATAAACAAATTAATTTAGTAGTTCTATTTGGGATATACACAGGTGAAATGTGAGTGTCACTAATATGGTCGTGGAATCTTACACATAGGTTGATGCCTCAAATATGCCAAGTTATCGGAATTATTCTGCAAACTGTTTCAAAGAACTGCTATTTTTCTTATTGTTAGTATTATTTACTCAACATTAATAATCTCTAGTAAAAAATACATAGGGATCCGATCCTAGTGAAACGTACTTTTTTTTCACATGAGAACACAAAATCACGCCTCATAGAACTCTAATACTCAAAATACCTCATTGGGTAGGCTGAGAATAAACAAAATTAAGAAAATTCTGTAACAAACTAATTAATAACTAACTCTGTAATAATAACAAACTAATTCTGTAATAAACTCCAATTGACACATTCAATATATGTAAAAAGTTGAATTTAATGAATTTGATACGAAGGTTTTAAGCAAGTAATGACGTATAGCTGCCAAGGTCGTGCGCACTGTTTGCGACAATATTGATGGTTATGGTTTTGTGCTCGTGAACTGTATCGTCTCGAATACTTGGGATGTGCGAAGAGGCGCAGGCGCCAGTCGGGTCTGGAAGTCGCCTCGGTTTGCCGAAGTGGTTATTTTGCGCGCCTGCCGCGTTTGTACGCCTGAGGATCTAACCAGACAGACGGCGAAGTCGTCGACCCAGGCGGCGTGGACCGCAGAACAGCACGACGCAGCGCCCGGGCTCCCAGAGGTAGCTCCGCCAAGATAACGAGGAACGCGACTGTCGTTTTCGTATTTCTTTTTTCGCGTTTTTCTCTGTAACTTAATGAAATGTCCAGACGTGACCTGAGTTATCGTATATCAAATATGCCAGTAGCTATCAACAGAAAAGCGACTATACTAAGTACTAAGGCCTATATCCCAGTTGCTCCAAGAACAAATCGCATTCGGCACGAAGGTTCGCAGTAACTAAATTCAACGATGGTCTGTTTCACCTGTATTTCGTTTCACCGTTGTTTCTGTCACCAATTCATCATTATTTACTCATTAAATCATAATCTGTTTCTGGTTAAATTAAAATATCTTGTATGAGTAATCATTATACAAAAATAAATATAAGAGATACAGGACTTAAGATAAATAACATAAAACATAAATACTAATACTGAAATCTTTGGATAGAAACTACTTTATCAAATACCTTTCTTCGAGTCCCACATGTATGTGAACAACGACTACAGAATTGTCTAGACACCTAGATTGCTCTTTAGTTCAAACATGAACCATATTTATTTAAATTAGATTACATCCCAGCCATTTCTTCATCGTTCTGAAATTCTCCTTCAAAACGGCGCAAAGAAACTTGTTCATTCGACACTTGCAACTGGCGTATCAAGTTGTCGCTGTGATATGTAACACCACCCTCACAATTTAAGATAAGCAGTGAATTTGTCGACTTTCACTTGTGGAAATTACGAAACTTCATGTAAATTCTGGTGCAAACATTTCCATATTCTTGGCTAGGTCGTAACTTTAAGTTCACTTCTTCAAAGTGAAAGCTGCATACAAAGCACGTCCCATACAAAGACATGGCCTTGAACTATACACATCGTGACGCGGTTTATTGTGATAAACCGTCACGCAGGTGTGTCGATTTTTGAAAGACGTGAAGCGAGAAAAAAAAACAATAAAAACAATTTCGAAGATGGAATCGGGTCAAACCAATACGATCTTCACAAGCTGAACACACAATGGCCATTTTCAAGTACCGACATGTTGACTATAGCAATGATCACACTAATGACAAACAAATTCCGTTGTACTTCGTAAAACCAAATCGGACAAGAACCGTACCAAGGAGTTTTGACGAAGGTTTGTATAGCGAAAAGAGTGACAAAAATTCTGTACGTTAACAACTGAGCATTTCCTTCATACCTCATCAGTACAGGCAAAGCACTGTCCAGTTGCGAGCGTGCGTGTCTTCTGTGAGAATGTATTATACTTCACGATGAACGTAGGTTTACTCTCTGAATTTCACACGGCAGTAAAACGTGCATCTCGGAAACTACTCTTCTGAGACTCACAAATCTTACAAACGCGTTTCAAAGTAGCCAGAGATATTTCTTACATTATCGCCAGCAGGAATGAAAGAGTTTTTGTCAGATTACCGCTAGCATAGAGAATAAAAGGCTTATTTCCGTGTGACCACGAACACATGCAAAGTTTAACCTGATTTTTGAAATTCCAAAAACGAATACCAACTGAATGTATACGTCTACTCGAAGTTTCTACATTTGATTATGGCAGAGTACTGTGGAAAAACTTTCCTAGAGTGGAAAAGCATAAATCAGCTTAAGAAATATTTTTTTTCATAAAATTCACTTTTGTGTGTAGTCTTAAAAAAGAAGAGATCTATTTATCATAATTATAATCGTCGCACATGTATTCCACGAGTGTTTTTTCTTGCCTCAAAACCTCATTATGAAGTTTGACTATTTGAGGAAATATCTGTAACAGTCAAAACATGTGGTCCAATTTCTGTTGGGATTCTAAACGTATGTTAGAGACTCAAATCCTACAAGGTGAACTGAAATTCTCGGCTAGAATAGTGTAGCTAGTTGCTAGTTTTAGTTATTTTGAAATAACAGACAGACATTTCAATTTCATTTATATAGATATAGTTTGCATTGTCAAAATTTTACAAGACAATTTTTACCTAAAACATCCTAACACCTAAAAACAAATAGTTTATTCGAGAAAGTAAAAAGAAATGACTAAAATTGTATTTCTTCTATCACAAACATTACATACCATTACCGTAGCATTAAATGCAAATTCACAGTAAGCGCTATTTCATATGTTCAGGTCTGTATAAACACGTGTACGAAGGCTACGTACTAAGGCTCGTTCTAAGGCTCAGAGTAAGTGTCGGATTGTTAAAGCAAACTGACGTTGAAAATTTACCACTTCGTACACACGAGTGAAATAAAGGTTGATTTAGTAAGGGAGAAAAGTGTGTACAAATCCGCCCTGAAGTCTGTCCATCTTTCGCGGACCACCTTCTGCCGAGGAGCTGCACAGCCTCCGCCCGCTGGGTCGCGAGCGCTTGGGAGGCGACTGACCGGGAGAGCGAGAGAAGGCGTGCACGCAGTTCCTAATGGACGGGGTTCATCTTTCAAGCGATTTCCAAAACCCGTTCTGCGAATGACGCTTCCTTCGGGGCTAACGATTCTCAGCTAGAGCAATGCGAGCGCAGTTGCTACAGTCCTCTGCGTGATACACCAGGAATAATATTCATTTGAAATATTTGTATTCAACTCTAATGACGGAGAAATAACAAGCCATACAAATAGGCCGTTGGGGCAATTTAAATGAGTTACTTTACTCTCGGACACACCTGATGTAACCAAAAGAGAAAAATATTTTCATTCTTTCAAATGTCACATGTGTCGCTTAAATGAGTAAAAGAAAAAAGTCTGATAACATCATGATCTATCGTCTTATGATGCGGAAACGTCCCTGATTCACCGTTCCAAGTCAGTCAACTATGGACGGAGAGAAAATAAAAATTGTAATGACATAAATAATATAAGCCACTTTGCAATAGCTCATATTATAGATACAATTGCTACTGATCTATAATATTATTAAAATTATATTTTCCTCCACTTTGTCTAATATACTTTCACAGATACTGGGAGAACATGAAAAACATTGTAATTTTGATGCCCAGCGTGAGTCTAAAGGGTGTAACGAAGTGGGTTGATATAACCAACCCTGAGCAACTCTGAGCTACAAGGAATTATTCGAGGGGAAGACCAAAACTTAAAAAAAAATAAGCTAACTCGCTTGTTTAGTTAAAAACGAAAAACGAATATAGAGAACCGTTTTCATCAACACGTAAATCGAGTGCTGTTTTCATTTACCTCCTTGTCGAATTGATTATCTTGACAAATAAGATAAATCACAATTTTACTCATTAAATAAACAATTTTACCTCTTTTAGTTATTATGACGCTCACGTATATTTTGTCGGTACCTCATTGGCGGTCATTGTGAGACTTGAGAATTTATGGGCTTGCACTCATCACAATAAATCATTCTTCGGCGCATGAATTATATATCGATGTGAACGAGCAAGACTAGCCATTTGGAAGTCTAACATCGATACAATGAATGTGTTTCTTTACAGTTGCGTTTGGACGAATCGGTTATAGTCACGATATTGAGGAATAAATCTCTCTGTCGGAACGGTACACTTCAATATCGGTTATTCTAAAGTAATTGATAATCCATATTGCCCTTCTTAGATAGCATCTTATTGTGGCAAAATGGTGCAGTAATTCGTTCAAAATGTATTTAAGAATCGTTCACAAGTCGGAACACATCACGAAACCTCTCGAGACTATGGAAATGAAAAGAGAGAAAGTGAATTTTCAAACAGGTACACCGCAAGTATATTGAATGTTACCAACACATGTCACACGAAATTACGTTCCTTGTATGCCCATAACCTCCGCTGACATGTTAATCATTACCTATGCGTGTACCGGCATGTCCGCATGGCTTACGAGGACTGATTTAGGGGGGAGACCCGTTAGGGCCTTATTTATGCAGGCGGCCGCAGACCTTAACGGGCGTGCTCGTTCGTCGGCTGCGCGCGTAACATACTGCAATTAAAGAGCTGCGACGTCTCGCGACAACGGCTTTGGCGGTGGGAGGGGAGGGGGGAGGAGGGGATGGAGGGACCTCCCGGGCGGAGTTTGAGCCCTGTACGGAGTGGATGACCGGCACTCGGTTTCACTTAATTCTTGCATCTCTGCTTTCTCCCTCGAGACTACGCCGCCTTTCCACCTCGTGATGAACTGGAGCAGGCCGTCGTAGATCAGCCGCGGCAGCCTACTGTATTCGCGCGTCCGCATCGTCCGTTCGAAGGCGATGTCAGCTGGTAGGAACCGATAAGGAAAAGTCAAATACTTTTTTCTTCACTAGAGAGAAATCTGTTCTGTTTTAAGGAGAGACGTAAAGCATATATCTGGATTTTTGAAATTTTTGGAATTTTAACAATGTCTAAATATTAAAAGTTTTATGAATAAAATGAATGAATCTAGAAGGCTCTGGTTTCATTAAATGCTGCAGACAAGTACAATTTTAAATCTTGCTGGCACTGCAAAACGTGTTACCGTGATGACTGGTTTTGCACGAAGTAATTCGACACTCACTATTAAATATTTGTTTCTCCACATTATTCCTGAAACAACTTAAGTGATCATATTTATTTTTTGTAGAAAGTCAAGTAAGTAATTACAAATATATGGTAGCAAACTGAGTTCAGAAATTTTCATACTTCAAGATTTCTGCTTTAAAGGACAAAAAAATAATATGAAAATGTTGACTTGTACTTTCAGTATGCTGTAAAATACAAAAACTATTCAGAACATGTAAATTCGATTACATTTACTTAACGTGTTTTCATCAAGCTCCTCCTAAAATTTTGTAGCACTAGGTTAAATACTATCTGAGATAATGGGGGTCAAATATACAGCCAAATCTAGAATTCGTTTGGGTCGCAGTGACTTTGGCAATGAAATCTCGCACAATCTTTTTTCAGTTCCATTAAGTACTGTGAACGGACTTTAATTCTAATGCACTATATCCATACACAATTCATAGTCTTATTGTCAGAATTATTTGAAACTTTTTTATCAAACCATTTCATTTTTATAAGACAAGAAACATAAAAGAATTAAGTTCTTAAATTAATTTTAAAAACTGATTGCGGAAATGAATTATTCTTGTAGAGAAGTCTCATATTATTCACTACCTGAAATGAATTCAATATTCGTTGTAAGATTATATAATTGAAATTACAAATGTGAAGCAAAAAGTTTAAAAAAATCATTTGCTTCTCAAGATTAGATATATCACATCCCTTGAGAATGTCGTTTCAAATAAACTACTATTGTAAGACATGAGTGCCACTCTGCCCGGATCTTCAGTCGCTGGATCGGGTTGACAAGTAGGTCGCACATTTGGTTAATTCCAAAATCAATTCTCTTCCTATTGAAATTCCTCGAGATAACAGGTGTCGGCGGCAGTCGTGGCCTCTCCAGAGAAACTCTCTCTTCGTTTGAGATTAGCTGCAGACAATGGGGAAGCGCGCACCGCGCCGCGCCACGCCACGCCGCGGCGCGCCGCTCACGGCACCTGGCTCACGGATCAGCCCCGAAGAGCGCTCCAGACACACTGATTGACACACTCATCGCCGCGTCACTTTATCGTGCCTCTCACGCGGCGGCGCCGCGCCGCCACTGGCCCCGCCCCACCCCATACCACTCCACTCCACTCCACTCACGGGAAACGCCACATTACACTGTGCCGTGCCGTGCCACACCACGCCGCGCCACTCCTCTCCGCTCCGCGCAGCACCACGCCACGCCACACCGAGGCGAGCTACGATGGCATCTGCTTCAACCACGTGTCCCGAATGGATTTCTGAGAGTTCAGTTCCCCTCTCAGGAATCTCGAGAACTCGTTAGAGAGTTATTTCAGAGTTACGACGCATTTTCCTGTACGTTTGGGAGCTGCTAATGCGAGTATCGACATTTACAAGCCATTTACAGGAGCTGAAAACACGGGAGACATTAATAACGGAAATGGAAGAAAGTGTTTTAGACGTTTAACTACTGACGTGCACAACGACCGCAATTTGGCTGCGTCAATTATAGGCAGCATTGTTTGATGACGATAAAGGTCGGCATACCAAGATCCACCAATGAAAGTTTATTTATATGGTGTCGTTTTCATTCATTGTTAGAGGGGCAAGACATACGTAATTCTTTCATACTACGCACGTGACACATTCATGAATATCGTATAAATGACAGTAGCCAATGAAGCGAAAGCACTGGGCAGCGCATAATCTAGTAACTCGTTCAAAATCACTGTTTGCGCAGGAAGCATAATATATTGAATGTCAACTGTTAGCAATATAAATCATTTAAACCGAAAATGATTCATAATGCAAAATGAATGTATAAGTAAGTAAATACATATACGAAACGCTACAATAAGGGCTTGAAGTTGTATCATAAGGGTTATACCCAATGAGATTCAACAAAGAACCCTAGAACAACATCGAGCCAAACATCCACTGGCCGGCAAGCGGCGAGAAGTCCGCAGCCTAAAGGTCCGAGACGACACTAGATTAACAAGCGGAGGCGGCACCCGAAAAGGGAAAAGGGCGAAGGGCGCGTGTTTACGGCGGCGGCGGGGGTGGGGACGCGGACCGCGGTCCCACTAAACGAACAATGCGGCGCTTGTTTTGAATTCCTGCGCGGCCGGCAGGAAGCTGCTCGCCCGCTAACTATAGCGCGGGCGGCGGCGAGCGCGTGTTGCTGGAGAGCTGGCGGGGCGAGGAAGGTGAGGTGGCGACGGTCTCAAGGCGCCGCTTACCGTGGGAGGATTTGGGAACAGCCTTCAAGCTGCCGCTGCACTTCTGATAAGCACTTCGGTCTCCGATGAGCAGGCCAACACTCGCGACGTCTATGCCGATGATCGTAATGAACAGTATTCATTGTCACCGACAGAGGTGTTTAATACAAATATAAAGGTTGAATATCGTTTATGGTATAAACATTACACATGTTTGCTAATTACATATAATTTTTCATTGCCTTTGTTACAATTTGAATTCATTTTTTTATATAACTACTTAGTCATTTTAAGAAATAAATCATTTCCAGTAAAATTAGAAACATCTGCTTTAATAAAATAGTTGTCTAATACTAACTGTTAATTAACCTGAGAACACTATTGTGTTCACGTAAATGTATTTCGCACTACTCTTGTCCAAATATTTCAAAATATGATATCGAACTTTACGTTTATACTCATAATGAATGGCATGGTTTACCGTAAGCCCAGAACACAAAATTATAAAATCACTGAAAGTGTACACTACATTTCATCGCTTCATCGTACGAGTCCCTAGATTACCATACTTAATGTAGTTTACACCAAGCCAAGAAAACTAACAAATAAAAGGATGAATTCTAAACATGAGGCTATTGATTAAATTCTTCAGGAGAGAGAAACGACGTCACGTCGTCTGATTCAACGCTATTTTTCAACAAATCGCACACAAATGAAAAAAAACATTACATCCTGCGATTTGCAATCAAAAGAGGAAACTTTCACAAGCGAGTTTCCCGTAATAACAATGGGACCTGTTTTACTTCGCTGCTTTGAAGCTCAGTGAGCATGTCTGATTGCTCACTCGCAATGATTTCTCTTCGAGTGGATGAAGTCACTCCAACAATCCATTAGTTCCAGTTTTAAGCGACGAAGTAATTCCGGAAGATTTTCTCCGGATCCGTGTTTTTGAAAACAACGGCACATACTAAGCTGCAATGATTAGCTTTTAAAAACACGAGTCAAAACATTAATTTTTAGAGAAGAACCTTGGAATATTTCTTTCTGTGAAAACAGAATTCTGGTTCACATCACGCGAGGAGACAAAAACTCACGAAATGGGGACTGTAGTATGTGTTCCAGTGAGGCTGCGTGGCGGTCGAGTCGGATGAAGGATGGCCGGAGAAACCCCTCCTTCACTTTGGGTTCCGCCCACACGACGATCTGAGCGCAACGAACCTCATCAATTATTGCAACACTTTGATCTCCGCACCGGGCGCTTTTGTTAGCATCGCTTAAGCACGATAACAGCTCTTTAAGAGGTTTGGACTGCTGTAAATATAACTCACCACAATTTCACATAAAAATGCCGTCCACGTGGAGGCGGCAGTGACGTCGGCAGCGGCGGCGCGGTCGTCCGGGGCCGCGACGTCATAAATAAACAGGATTATCCGGCGGCGGAGGCGGGGGTGGCGGAGGAAGGCGGAGGCGGGGTGGCGGCGCCCGAGGCATGGGAGAGCAACGCGCGTGCGGGCGGGCGGGCGGGCGGGCGGCGCTGCTCTATTGTTTCCCCACCCTCGTCGTCGCGCGGTGTGGAGCGGAGCAGCCTTGATACGCCCGGAAAATTAACACCTATCGGCGACTGAGTTAGGGAGATCGGGACGGCCGCGTTCCACGAGGCTCGCACGCACTGTTCGTGTGTGTGTGTGTTTGGGTTTGTGTGTGCACGCGTTGCGTTTCGCCGCAATTGTCTGAACGTGATGCACAGGCCCGAACCACTGATGGATTTTCGATTCGCTTTTGTTATTTAAATTGGAGGGAGCCGAGGGCGATATAATGCTTTACGGACCAGATTTGTTCGTGCATCCTCGGACCACCCTTGTTCGTTGAAATCCGCAGTGACTACGGAATGAACACCGCTGCCGAACGTTTATTACTACCCTTGACAAGATAAAAAAAAGTATTATTTGGAATTCTAATTGTGTTCGAAGCCTATAATCGTTTTCCAGAATTCAAAAAAAAAGTGTCTTTCTAAAGTGCTGTTCAAGTAATGTGTAATTTTTTAAAGACAGAACAGATCAATAACAATTAATGTTCAGTATTTTAGAACTGCATTGAAGGGACTTGAATTTGGACTTACTAGCTCCTGTATTTCATAACTATTTCAGTCGTAATTTTCATTTGAATACGTCACAAGCATTTCTCTCTTCACTGTTACATTGGCCCCGACTATGTCGTGGCTAACTCAAACCTTTCAATAAATTGAATCCACACTGCAAAAAGTTTATAAAAAATTGAAAATACGCAATGTAAATTAATTTGCAAACAAAGCTTCCTTATCTCTGTTTCTCTTCTAAACGAGTTGATTTATGTAAATATTCACTTTAGCCGGGGTGAAATGTCCTGCCATATCTCAGCGACCTAAACGAGCTACCGGACACCGATACTTAAATTCCGTTCCCGTGAATGTCTCCGTCAGGGCTGGCAGCCGGCGCGGCGGCCACCTAATTATGAGGAGAAACGAGCCGTGTTTGCGCGTGGAAACATAAAGGAGGCGCGCGATTACGAAATGGCCAACAGGCGACGCCACTGCCGGCGGCGAAAGTCAAACGCGCCCGCCGCCCCTCGCGACGCCGCGGGGCGGCGCCGGCGAATCATTTCGAGAAGAGGGAGAGCATTCCGGAGTGCGCAACGCCACTGACACCGGGCTAAGTTTACTTCTAACTGTCTCTTCCTCGCGCGCCGTGCGGGGTCGCGCAGGGGTCCCGCCCGTTTCGCCATCGCTGCTGCTCCTCGCGAGCAGCCCCGTGCCGCCGGTTACTACATGCGGTTTATCCAACCACGCTAGTTGAGACTGCACTCGAGCACGTGAAAATCTTATTTATTTCGAACTCTGAAGTGCAATGCAGGAATTAGTAGAAATAAAAAAAATCGAATTCGTCAAATCTCCTTTCTTGCAAATCATCACATAAATTCTGTTACAATTGTCTCTGTCAATTTTTTCCATCACACTTTTAAACACCTCCAAAGAGATCTACTGGACTCTCGGTTATTAATGGACTGTACGTCTGATCAATAATTCTTTAGGGATGAGGAGTATTTGATATTTAAATCGTCTTAATAAATTGCGTAGTGCTCCCCAGCATTTTCTTTTACATTCTCAAAATGAGCAGCAATATTAATAAAAATCCAACGCTTAATTACATGCACATTTTTCATAAACGAATCATCCTAATATTTAGATATAATTGAGTGTTTCTAATGCATTCAATATTTTATCCCAAGATAATATACCCACTGACATTTCCAATATCTAGTTCACAAGAAGACAAAACTTAAAGTAATTCGTGTGTGATGTGTGCATACACAGAAGTATAATTACCGGTGGTTCTGGGAAGAGAGTTTTGGGAATCCATGTGGCAACAAGCAGGAATGAGAAAGCGTGTCTAAACATAAGGAAATATTTCAAGGAAAATATTTTTCATTCGCTCGCTGCAACTTGTACAACACTCGTCTGAACAGTCAGTTTTAACGAGTATCTGAAATGCTGTTCTATTGCCCATTAAATTTGTTCCGTCTTAAACGCGTGAATGTAAAAATACAGTTCTTTAAGCTATGTTTACGTTTCTCCTTTCCTAATGAATAATTTCCAATTGCAACAACCAACTTCACAACTTCCCGAGTCGATTGTACGGAATATAATGTAACAATGAAGGATTGATGAGCAGTGACTGTCATTTGAATTAATAACATTCTACGACATACACAGTTTATCACCGAGTTTTCGGTGTCGAGTTATTCAATCCCCTGGTTCGCTGACGTTGACGAACAAAAAAGTGATGACAAATAGAAATAGGAATGACGAATTACTGTCGTTTGACCCTGTCGAAACGATATCTCTCCAATCCCTCCAAATATTGCGTTGTATGAACCATGAAAATATGGTTTGCGCCAACATGAAAATCTATCTTCGACAACATTTTCAATAATTAGAATGTAATAATTAGTATAAAAATTTAAAACAAATCAAACACTGCAAACATGTAATAAGTTAAGAAATGAGAAATATTGTGAAACGAAGCTTTGATCACATTTTCTTATATTGACGAGCCCGCAGCCTGTTCCTCTTCATTACCAGTCGTCACCCAAGATTGTCGAGGACGTGTGGAAAAGGAGGCTCCTATCAATACACTAATTGGAGAAAGGATCCATGAATGTTTTCTTTTTAGGTCGGTGAAAAGTTTTTCGAATAATATATTCCTGCCGTCTGGTAACTGTTTTCTCTTTTAGTTTCCTATTCTTTTTATCACAATTATTCTTGAACACTTTTCAGTCGACATTTGTAAATTTACGGAAACGGAAAGGAAAACAATGAATCCCCAGAATTTTTTTTTAAATTCTGTAATGTTATTATAACTATACGATACCGAAATAAATATTGTACATTCGATTCTAAAATTAGAAGCAGAGATAACATGAAATAATTTAACGCCTTCTCTAATGATAAGGAGCATTTAATGGTTGCTGATCTTGAGTGCCGAATAGCCGCAAGAATGTAGTCGATCCCCGTTGCTTGTTTCTGCATTCCTGCAGTTTTCCGCGAAACCTGAAACTCTTCGCGCGTAGAGTCATCGTTTACACACACACATTCTTGAAACACTCCAGAGAAGTATTTATAAAATAAACGAAAAAATGTTGCTAGTTATAATTAATGGGAATTATATAACCGATTCAGTAGTACAATTCTAATTTACCTGTCCGTCTTTAAATTTTTTTAAAAAATGTAGATTTTGCTTTCCAGAATTAACCTCACGTTATCTATTGATAACTGTGACAAAATGTTTTTTTCTGATGTTCATAGCTCATTAAAAACAAATAGAAATCGTGGCTATTACAACGTTCGGTGGTCAGTAGTATTTACCTGGTAGGTACAATAACTAATTATCGCTTCCAGTTGCAGTCAAAAACATCAAATGAATGGATTAATGCTACTTCGAACACATGTAAGATATGCACACGCGCATACATGCACAAATATGTGACGTAAGAACTCCCAATCCTCGTTGTTTTATTCAAACAAGCTGATGTCACCCCTTCACGGAAGCATGTTTAATAAGGTACACGAATCAAAGCGTACACGCTAACCCGTCCTTTATATCATGTCGCTATCTCCGTTAATATTGCGTAACGCATGCAACGGGCGTGAACCAAAAACAACCGGTTGCGGCGAAGGCGCCGCCTACGGCCGCTCGCGTGCGAGTCCTCGCGCAAAGGCTGCGGTGCGCTGTTGTGCGGCGCCACCATTCGTCATCCCCGGCGGGAAATACATGCATGTGGTGCTCCGACGATAGTATGGACGTGTTTAGTCGGCGGTGGATTATTGAGCTTCTGAGGCAGGAGCGAATTGCGGCTAAGAGACATTGTGCTCACCGTTCGCAAAAGTATCTACTAGTCCCTATATGTTGTGTTTTTGATACTTTTAAACGGATTCGCGAAATGTTTTCGCAGGATTCTTAGTTCGCGTTTCTTTCGTTTCATCAGAAAACCATTATCATTGTTCTTATTAATTATTTACTCACCCATCACACGTCTTTGACTGTCACCGACTTGAGATTAGAATCGAGAGTGGAAATAAGCAAATAATACCAAACGTAATATATCTTTTTGTTATATACATGATTAAGAGCTCCAGTGGACACGAACTGGACTGCAACTGCTGTGAACAGTTCATATTAAATAGATCTCTTATAGAACATGAACACATTTTCAATTATCAAAATGATTGTGAAAATGTTTAGCTCTTGGTCGTAACTCTTGGAAGTAGTCCCAGTGTGAATGAACTATTTATGTCATCCATTTATGGCGTCCCTGCGACGGTCAGCTCGTGGGAGAATGTGCCAATGGGAGGGGGGCATTGTGTGGAAAATGCCACTGCCTTTAGTTGGCTCACTCGCCCTCTAATGATAGCTGATAGTCTCTACAATTGAAATCGGCTTCGTCATTATCTGCATTTGCTGTTAGGACTCGCTGCAAGAGACAAGGTGCGGGCGATCGTACAGCTTGTTACTCGGTGGTAACATACTAGCTTTTGTGGTAAAAAAATGCATGTATAATTTACTTCACTTCAGCTCCAGAAAGCTTCACCTCAGTTCCAAAAGATACCCGTGATGTAATTCTAGTAGCTAACATATTTTTTTAAATACTCAGTATATTTATCTGTACTTAAAATGTATGAATCTCTTAATATTACATTTACAAAAAAGTTGGTCGTTAATTGTCACTTTTTCCTTAAAAAAAAAAAGGTGGGAATTTCTCTAGCGAAAATGATACGCCCAGCCTAATAACAATTCTCATTTATATTTTTTCTGAACTACCTACACTATCCCGGATCCCTATAAGTACCTCTCGATTCTTAACTAATCATCTAAATTGGATTCTTCATCGAGTTTCGCTGTATCTCGTGACCAACTTTTGACCAACGTTTCTTCGAGTTTCGCTGTATCTCGTGATTCACAGTATTTTGATTGGGCCTTTCGTCGTGCACAAGATTCAGAAAGGGAAAAATGTCTGCAGAAAGCCCGCATCATCATAACTATGGAAGCCTCAGTGTTGAGCGCAGTTCCCCGACTAATGGTCAGGCGGTCGCGCTTTCCCGAGTAGTAGCCCTCGGTTCGAGTCCGTAGCCCTCAGGCGGGTAGGCGGCGGCGATGTAAAAGAAACAGCAGAAAGCTGCGGCCGGGCCGGAGCCCACAGCCAACGGACGGTGTCTTTTAGACCCTTTTCTAGCACCTCCTGGCAAACCACTTCCTAGAAGGATTCGTGCATCTACGAGGAGAAAGTCACGTATGCCAGCCAGTGGTTCAACTGATTCAGTGCTTTTATTCAGAAATTTCGCTTGCACTAAACCATATTAATTTGAACGAATAAATGTTTTTTTATGAGATACTTGTCTTGAGCACAAATGTGCCCGAAGAAGTCTCATTATTTTTAGACCTAGTGAAAAATATACAAATCAAATGTTTAATACAATCTCAATTTCCGGAATTTTCAGTATTGAAACTCCACTTATTGAACACATTCAAATTTGTACCATGTTATGTATTTATTTTCATTTGGTTCACCACGAATAATGAATATAGAACAAAAAACAAATTAACAAAATGTATAGATAACCTTTAAAACAAAACAACATTCTATCTTTTGTTATGAAGGACAAAACAATTTGAGGTATCATTGAATTTACTTGGCGTTAAAATTCCACATAAGTCATGATGTCTCCCAACAAATTGGCAAAAGAGCAAATAATCACACAATGTCGTTGAAGAATACCTAGTATATCTGCGTTCCTTATTCATGAATATAACGTTACCAGATACAAGTTCTGAATAACTTGCTACTGGCGAAACGTGCCGCCGAAATAAAAACTAGAATTTGCACGATTCTTTGAATTTCCAAAGTCAATATCTCAGTCGAAATCGTATTCTGAAATTTTGCGGCTTCCGCTATCTGACCAAGAAATCACCAAAACTCATCGATGGAGCCATTGTATCATTTTTATATCTCCCTCAACGCCAAGAAAATCCTTATAAGTCCAAAATGGAGTGTTCATTTGTCGGTGCGCGTTATGCCGCCGGTTTTTACAGTGCCCGGTCGACAAAGCGAAGGCATCGCGCGTTTTGTAAAGGACCCATTCAGAGTGGACAATAATGTTTGTTTTCAGAACTACGTGTTCTGACTGTTGATGGGGCGCGAACACGGGTCTCCGCCGCTGCTGCCAGGACGGCATCTACCATCGCCACCGTCCTCGACACATGTCACCATCGTCACCGCCGTTTTGCCCCCAGCACGTCCTCTGTCACCGTCGTTTTTAGGTTACCTTTTAGATTCCAGTCTCATATGGTACGAAGATGAAACCTCGTCTATGTACCCGTAACGGTTCGGCTGCGGTCGCCGCATCCACAGATCCTTTCAACGAGAGTATCTTCATTAAAACTCCAGTACATTGTAAATCCAAGCAGAGTGGTCTTTTGTGGGTTGAATTAATTGATAGAAAGGTGTAAATGATATGAATTGAACGACGGTGGAAGAGGCAGATGAGATGGGAAGAACCCAGAAAAACTACTGGGAATGTTACTAGTTCATCACGAATTCCACTGGGAATGAACCTGCTCCTGCAATCATGTCTCGAACGACACACACTGCCTGTGCCTCAGTTGCTCGCTGCCCCGAGCTGCTCCCGCGCCCTTCGGCCGCGTCGCGCCGCGTGTCGGGCCGCCGCCGGCTGGCCAGTCTGCAGACCGATATTTTTAGCGCCCGCCGCGTTGAGGGGCGGCGTGTTTGTTGGACTAGTGGCCTCCCCGCTGCCACCATTATTACGGTTTATTTCCAATGATATTTGCTTGCTTAGTTCTTCTGTGGGTGTTTCCGTGAGGTCTCTATTCGTCCTGCGGTGCTTGACGTAGTTTTGGAACAGTGACCTTTCAGAAGCTAGGCACTTATACAAGCTAGGCACGTCAGTATTTCTGGCATTCTAAGAGTTTAGTTCTTCTTTGATATATTTTTTGCTAATCCGAAGAAAGTTATGAGCCTCTGAAACTCTCAGAAAAAAAAGAGTTCATGTCGAGTCAAAAAGAACAATGCTTAACGTCATTCTATTTATTTGATTATTTATATATTAATTTTTTGCGGATTTCGGTCTCTTCAAATATTAAGATCATTTAGGCTCATGAGCGATGATCTAATGACAACAGAGAGAGATAATGATTATGTGACTAATCATAGTACAGAAGTGGAACGAGACGCAGGGAAAACTGGAGAATATACGAAGAAAAAACATATCGAGAGCTCGCTCGCCAACATTCCACCAACATTGGCCGGGGATCGAGTCCGGGCACCAGCGCTGGAAGGCCTATGCGTTAGCCATTCACCACAAGTTCCCTTTAGAAACGTGGAAAAATATTAAAACCAACTGTAAAATATTTAAGAACAGAAGAAGGGAAGAAATTTAAAAAGCATGCCTGACCACTTTATTGATGGAAGAAAGCATCGTTTCACATTGAATATGGTAACAAACTTTAGTTAGGTACGAGGTGCAACACTTTTAGTAATAGCACATAAGACGTAGTAGAGTCTTTAACATCTGTGTAAAACATCAGCTTTACAAATATCAAGTTAATAGTAATAAACGCCAAGTTAAAATAAACTCAGATGAGTCGCAGGCCCATATCTTGCACGTGATAAGTAAAAAAAGAAAGCCGTGTACGAACGAATATGAATTTGGATGGCGAGAGAGCATTGGCGCGGGCGGCGACACCACGGGGAGGAGCAGAGGCCCACATTCTGCTGCGCGCGCACCGCCCTCGCCGCCGCCGCCGCCGCCGCCGCCTGGCCTGAACAATGGTCGGCGGTATCTCGCGGCCATCGCGTCGATCGCCGCGCCGGCCACCCGCCGCCGCCCATTGTTTCGGCGGCAGTCCGAGGGGCGGCGCCGCCGGCAGGGGATGCCGATGCGCCGGCGGTCAGTGAAGCTGCA
>BOPP01000019.1:7590421-7605479 GCA_017312745.1 Gryllus bimaculatus
CGGAGCAAGCAAGGAAAGCACCGGCGAAGAGGGGAAATGGGGGGGGGGTACAGGATTGCATTACGGAATTGCGGGACTACAGGAGGCTGTGTGATTGAAACACGGAGAGAAAATACTTATTTGATTTTCAGATATAAGGATTTAGCATCGTTTAGAACTGAACATGCTTTAGAATGTTTGAAATTACACATTGAGCATCTTTTCTCTTGCTACAATTTCAATACATTGCTCATGAATTAGAAATAAAGAAATAAATAACAAAATCGTGAAAGTAGAGGTACATATAATTATAAGTTAATGGTTGTGGTATAATGACGAGCCAAAATCAATCGATGGCCATTCAGGCATTAATCTTTTTGCTAATTATCTTGTCAACACTGATTGGCATATAAGAAACACCAAATAAAACAATATTTTTCGAGTTTGTTAATATTTACCTCTTTTTGGAATTTTAGATAGAATTTATATAGGATTGCTAATATTCTTGGATCATAACGACTAAAAAAGGTATATATCGATTGGCTACGACATGCATTCACGTATCTCCAGAATTGAGCAACGCAGGCGTCCGTGTTTTGAAAACACGCACATCGGAATTCCTCTGGAACAGCGAAGCAACACGAAAGGATCCGAGGGTCCTCTTCCGACCTTCGGATGTCGCGCGCGCTTATCCTGTTGGTGAAAGAAATACAGCCCGGTGTATTTTATCGGTCACAATGGCAGAGCGCGGGACTCCGCCGCCATCTGCACTGTGTGCCCCGCGCAGCGCTAGGCGCTGGCTGCAAAGGAGACAGTGGCAGAAGACAGAAGATCGTGTTCAGCAGAGGAGAATGCAAAAGGATGTGAAGACAGAAAAATGTTCAAAATGTAAAACAAGAGATGAAGATCTTTCTAATAAGTACCGTACCAGACAAAGTGAGGTAGAGTAGAAAAACATAGGTAAGTGTTACAGATACGGGAAATAAGGTGATAAGAAAGCAAATGATATGCGGTAGGAAGTAGAAAAGACAAACTGAAATTTGAAGAACGGAAATTGTAACAAATAGAAACCAGTACAGGAGAGAAAACGAAGTAATAATTTACGAAGACAAAATACCCTTAAAAGTGGGAATATACTGATAGGCGTGAGGAGAGGTGAGGTGAGAAGATGGTCGCAGCGCAGGAGAGTGGGAGGGGGAGGGGGAGGGTCAGAGGGCTACGGCACGCGCGGCGGCGGCGGGTCGGGGAGTCCGGAACGAAATACAATTTCATTCCGGCCAGAAATTCGCCATGCCTCGGCGGGCGAACGGCGCCTGCCGCCCGCGCCTTATTTATCGTCTCCCGGCTTTCGCCCGACGCTTTTGTGGCCAAAATATGCATAATGTATGGAACAGCTGTCATCGCCAGTCACTATCTATCGCAGAGCCAAAGATATACGAAAATGATATTTCACGGGTTTAAGCAGGTGTGGTCCGCGAAAAGGAATTCTATTCATCTGAGAAAATATATGAGCATTTAGAGATTTCGTCACGGCTTTGATAGTGTCTAGATTTGTAAGAAAAGTGGCTCTTTCGTGTTGAAAGAACCGCATAAAATTCAATATCATTGTTCAATATTTATTTATTCGAAGTGGCCGTCTCATATGTTATGATAAAAGTGTTTTAATTTTTTTTACATACTAGAGTGATAAGTGATCTCAAAAAAATCAAAACTCAAATCAACTTGAAAGTCACTCGCGTCATCAGAGATTGCTGTTTAATTTTTTTTTGCGGCAGTATAACTCTAGTTCCTCAAAAACAATCTGCAAAAAGCCTGCTATTTGGCCTTATCTGGAGAAGACGTTGCAGTCAGTTCAAAAGACAATTCAACAACAGGTCGATTAGTATCGCGATGTTCGATGCTTCGTCATGGTCAGCTTCACAGGCCGACGCATTCCGAACGCACATATACCTTACCACATATTCCTACAGCATTGTAAATACTACAGCGAATATGATTTGAAAGTCAGATCAGTTTACAAATAAGCTACGGTATATTTAGCTCGAGTCCAAAACAATATTCTACAAAACGTAAAAGTATCGTGAAGTCGCTACGAGCACAAAAATGAACACAGAAGAATCATTATCATTTTACATCCGAAATACGTTATCAGTTATTACGATTTGAGAATGGGATGTTCCAAACGGAAATTAGTGCTGAGAGACGAAGAAACTACATGATTACGGTGTATTTTATTGAAGTAAATACATAATTCATACCAAATTGCGTTGTGATCCTTTTCTTTAATAAAGAAATTAGACTCAGAGCAAAATCAGAAATGAAATTGGCGAAAAAGAAAAAAAACAATAATGGAGCCAAATTAACGAGAGACCCAGTAAAGATCTTTGGGGTCCTTTAATGGTAGTTATTAGTCGAAAACACGTACGCACAAGTAATCGCCCGAATGAAGTACTGTTCTCGACTTTAATGATCTAGAAAAAAATAATACTTCTTTGTTTGCGATGAGGTCAATGATCTTCAGTTTGAAGGTCATCTTGGATATAGATTATTCCAAAAACCCTCCACGGAATATTTATACAAAATGTTTCAAATTTAAGCTAATTTTAAGAAAATTACGTGAAGTGGAATAAAGCGTAAATAACATAAGTTTCATTTTTTTACAGTTCAGTCCTATCTCGGTTAAGATTTTTCTTCTCTCTAGTCAATTATCGTTTCCAAGACACAAAAATTACTCCACAATGCAATTGAAGATGTCAATTTGCGGTACAAACTCTGAAAGCAAAATTAACATTAAGATAATTTCTAAATTGTACGTAATAAAAAAAGTGCAGTGACAATACTATTCTAGTAAGCAAGAAGAATAACATCCACGTTTAGAGGATGATCATTGAAGCAAAAAGCTGATCTAAAATGTCAAACCAGAATTGTCCTTTCAATTCTTGCGTTTTCAGTTCATCCTATTACTGGTCGTACATATCCAATCAATTTCATTGTATAATAATATCAATTCTTGGACATGACTACAAACATATTTGAATGACTCAATATTTAAAATGTATTTTTTTTCCTTATTTACAAGAATATTACAATCATGTTATTATTTTGATAATCCTAAATGTTTCAACGCCAATAATTGCGAAACCGCCTGCATCTAGCGGCACTGTTGTAAAGAGAATAGTGCACTTCTTTCATTTGGAAACAGATGGTTGAAAAGTGTGAAAAGAGGGGCTAAAAATAATATAATAATGCAAAATATATAATTTTCATCAATACATCATTAAAATATATTAAAATCATGAATAGTTAAAGAAATGCCGTCAAACATATTTCCTTATATAATGTGTTTGTAATTTCAATTTAGTATCAGTTATATTGTTGAATTTACAGTTAATATTGATAAGAATTAATTGTATGTGTGATGTGTGTGTGTGTGTGAGTGTGTGTGTGAAATCTCGTGACTGGATGCGTTTCAATTGATAGTTTTTAAACCTTTTCAATATCCTTGGTCCGGTTTCAAAGGTTCAATCAAAATAGGCTGTTGGTACAGACGACAATGAATATTGCAAGTCGACGTAATAAGTTTCCACAGGTGGGAGAGATAGTAAATGGAAATATTCAATTGTCACAAGAGTAACTATTGGCTTTTCACATGAAGTCTTTGTAGAGATGTGTACAAGACTATTATCACTCAAATCCTCGAGTCACCCACGGCAAGTTGAGTACGCGTGGGTGAGAAGTTCGCAAACTAAGAACACCTGCGAATATTAACACGGCTAGATTACTGTTCTGGTTTCATACAGCATATTTCCATCTTATGTTGACCGTGACATAGGCGTGACATGATTAAAAAAATACTTGTTTGCAATCAACATATCTCTTTGTGCTACATACGGTCAGTTAACAAAAAACGGCCGAAGCAGGTATTCGGTTTGCAACACATCGTTGTCGTTAATTATG
The DNA here is from genome assembly GCA_017312745.1 of Gryllus bimaculatus. NCBI lineage: Eukaryota > Metazoa > Arthropoda > Insecta > Orthoptera > Gryllidae > Gryllus > Gryllus bimaculatus. The sequence continues at coordinate 7,594,358 of BOPP01000019.1, forward strand.
TAACTGCACATTCCGTTTACTTAATCAGAGTTCAGTTGCATCTAATATTTCCCTGTTTTTACCAATAACGTTTATTCAAAATATATAACATTAGAGGTTTTAGTTTTTTATTAACAGAGATTGTTAATCAAACAAATGATTTTATTACAATAGATATTTCATTATTATTCTGATTTTATTACGTTTGTAAAAAACGCCTGAAGTTACATAAGAGTACAGAATAGTGGAGAAGGATTGAAATATTAATTTATTTACTTACTGAGTTCTGTTCCTGACGAGGGCTAGTTCTTGTGAGAAACAAGAAAAGATATAAGGCATTCGATCCAAATTCGATCCAAAATGATAATAAATCCACTGTATTAAAATAAATTCATCAGGAAAAATCAATTAAATCTTCCGAGAATCGTAACGTTATCTTAACGTAATCCACATGAAGAAACGTGCTTCGAAACCGGAAACAGTCCAGTTTATTACACGATTCACAGCGAGATTACAAACGCCGCCCGAACATCACAACTGGCGCGGCGGCCGACAGCGAAGTGGACCATCTGTTCCAGGCACGTGGTGGCAGGGAGTGGTGGGAGGAAGGTGAGGGGAAGGGTGGAGAGGAGATGGACAGTGTGTGGTGGGATGGGGTAGGCGTGGTTGGGTGGCATGGGTGATGAGAGAGCGTGAGCGAAGTGGCGGGGACGGGGAGGCAGTGGGGTGTGGGAATGGGAGTGTGAAGCGTAGGTGTGTAGGGCGTGGGTGTGGGGCGTGGGTGTGTGGGGCGTGGGTGTGTGAGGCGTGGATGTGTGGGGCGTGGGTGTGTGGGCGTGGGTGTGTGGGGCGTAGATGTGGGCTGGGTGTAGGGGTAGGTGGGCGGGTAGGTCGTGAGAGTGTGGCTTGGTGTGGGGCGGAGAGTGTGGGGTGGGGTGTAGGCGGAGTGAGAGCAGGCGATGGGCGCGCGATCGCGTGGAGCGCGCCGGCGCGGCGGGGCGCGGCCGCTTGCTAGGTTCGAAAAGAAGAAGGAGTTTGACTGTCGTATGAAATAACATTTCTGCCACAACACTTCCTCCTCTAACTACTCGTTCTCTGCATAACGAGATGTCAACACTAACATTATTTGCACGTAGGTCGCACATGTATACAGCTGATTGTGTTGGGCTCTTTAGGTCGTTAGAATGTTACATCAAATAAGGAAGTTAATAGAAATTATTAGTATGTAATAAAATAATAATTACCGTTAGTATCATCGCATGAGACGCAAATTGCTCCAAAATTAAGAACGCACATCGCAAGTAATTCATTTCGGATCACCCTGTAGAATTTATCCGGTACTCGTATCGGAAACCTCTTTTCGCGAAATAAAGCCGCAAGCGCTCGTCGCCCCTCGTGCAGCAAACGCTCCGCCGCGGGTCTGCTCTTCTGCCGCTATCCACTGCCGCCATCTCGGCGTGAACCGCTTTGACGAGGCATTAGCCGCCGCACCTGTAATTACCCCGACCACATCAGCGCTTCGGGGAACAGAGATGTAAAATGTCTGTAGCAAATTGCACCGGCCAAGAGTCGAACCGGAGTTTCCCGGTTTCGTGAGATGAATAGGGACGATCGCCAATAGGGCTTTATGTCACGATCTTCTACGTTACATTACTACCAGACGAGTTCTTGAGCAGAAATTTCAATTCATAATGATTGCAACGATAAATTTCTAAAAGTGTTCTCTTTTCAGTGTTCATGTCAGCACACTATACTAGACATTGATTGCAAGATAAAATAATTCTTAATTTTAATTCAAAGTGGATGTCACCATCTCATAGCATGTTCCAACACTGAATGCCAATCGGCAGGTGACAAATGGCCGGGCACGGCCCACAAACAGAACATTAGTGTCAATGCAGGTAGTTATCGCCTTACCAAGGGCTGTTTACGAGAAGGCTGCAGAATGTGAGCCTTTGCCTGCCGGAGGACGAAGTTGGATGGAGACTGTATCTGAGAAGACTCTCTTGGAAGAGGAAGCATCCTGCAGACAGCAAGCTGTTTGACTACTGACAAACGCTCGCACGTTAGCCCTAGTCTGAGAGCTCCATGTATTCGAACAGTATGCTCGCCGCTGCTTGGCTTGTCCGCATATTCGACGATGCGACACACACACACACACACACACACATGAAGTGTCATACATAAAAAACCTAAAATGCAGCCTCTCTCTCTCTCTCTCTCTCTCTCTCTCTCTCTCTCTCTTAATGCCTTACTACATTCACCTTCCCGTCCTTCCCTCTCCGCTCTTTTCACACTGTCTGTTCTTTAGATCCGTAACAAGATCGAGAAAACAGTGTCATTTGGATCTTAATTTCATTTGATTTGCCCATCATTTTATGTGATTTCCTATTCTCAATTTCGATTACAGTGATTGTATGGTGATGCTTGTCTGGAAAATGTCTGATCTATGTTTGACTTTCGATAATGAAATCATGCGTCAAATCAATACACGTCAGTCTGGAATCGAGTTTTACCTTACAGTAGCGGGAGATTTTTCTGCGAAGTATACTTAATTCATATTATATTATTTTCCAGTATCTATGTTTACGTCCTCCTTTTCCTTACATGATTGTCCCTCAAATAAAACATTTGCTTTCATGTATTTTAAAAACATTACGTTACGAAAATCGTTGCAGAATATTCGTGTTTATTTTCGGTATTTACTTATCTAGTCAAATTACACACTCAAAAGGGGAATACTAGAATCACATCTTGGGTGGGGTTTTAATGTAATAAGTCGTTTTGTAGACCTAAGTGATTGAAAATTTAACAGCATTACGGACATTTTTTATCTTTCTGGTAAGATCGATTAATTTATTAGAGAAATTGAATAAAACAGTGAATGAACTGAAAAACTAGTGGTGCAACGGAATGGCACAGACTTTCCCTTATTAGTTTTCTATTTCCTTTGGTCTCGGCTAGCTACTGGGACTTGCCACACTCGGGTCAGCTACCATCGATCGACTTTTTTTTTTTTTTGCTCAATTTTTCCTTTTCCTAATTGTAAAGCGAAAATATTATTTTAAGATTATTAAAGAACAGTACATCCTCGCCATAAGTGGCAACTTTCTTTGAAACATTTGGATCTGTTTTTCCAAAACTGCCGCTGGCTATCAAGCGCTTCAATAAATTCGAAATTTGAAGATCTTTTTCACAGAAAATTTATAAGTTTAAGAAAAAAGTCAATTTAAGTACTTTAACTCACAAATAAAATAGTGTTAACAAATTGCAGGAAAGGTCCATATCAATTGCACTGCTATAAAAAAATTTACATTTGCGTAATTTGTGAAAAAAACAAACAAAACAAATAAAAAAATCACAGAAATGAAATTTACGTCATATTAATAAGTGTAATTAGTACTATCCATTCAAAAAGTTTGAAGAAAAAATTTGCAGCCGTTTTCTAGGAAAATGGCGTTCGAGTGTTTCTGAAAATGCGGAATTTTGCGCAAGTACAGAAAACTGTAGAGTTCGTATATACGTACGGGACAGTAAAAAGGTTCCTTTACGCGTGATTCTATTTCAATATCTGTAACTAAATAGATGTTCCTCTTCCACTAGTATTGTTAACGCTCTATTGTAAGTAGTAAAAGAATTAGTAAAAAATTATACTTCTAGCGAAAATTAAAAGAAATTGCAAAAATATAATTCATTATTATAAGAGAAATATAAGTCACAATCCATTAAATTTGAAATCAAATATTTTGGCATGTAAGTTAAAAACTAAACCTCATTCATAATTTGTGAATCCTTTTATTTTTTCATAGAATTTAATTGATCAATTTAAGAGCACTTGGGAGGGTTGGTAGTGATTTCTGTCGGGGATCACACGCAGGTACAAACCACATCTATGCTTTTCTTGGAAGGTCACATTAATCTAAATGGTTTCTTACATCGCCGCCTTGTTTTTCAAATGATTTACGATTCTTAGTTCTGCAAATGAGCAGATTTCAACAGGTATTCAGGAGCAAGGTGTGAAGACCCCTGATAATAATCTACTATTCTTGGAAAGTATTATTACACTGCAGGTGGGCCCCGCCGTAGGTGCTAATAAATGATGAGTTTTCCTACACTAATACAAAAAAGGTTAACAATGTAGTCTCTGATACATTACGAGTGAAATATTAGGACCAAAATTGAACTTATCAACAAAATATATATCGTTCATACAGTAAAGGTGCAAATTAAACTAATTACACTTAATCCTGTGAATTCTATCAGTGTCACTAGCAATATGATAATGGAAATAGCAATTATGATTCTATCCCCTCCCACAAATTTTCAAATATCTGCATATAAAGATCAATGAGCATGTCGATAGAGGTTCGCTTTAATCACTGACATTGCAAAAACGCGTCGGCGATCTGCCACTGACGTCAAAGTGGACCAATAAATCAGCAGTCGACTTGGAGGGAGGGTGCAAGAAGGAGGATGGGGATGGGGACGCGGAGGGGCTGGATTTTGGGCAAACAAATTGCCTGGCGCCGCCCGCCCGATTTATCATCCATTGGCGTGGAGGGCGCGGGTTCGGCCCCAGAGAAGAGCGGTTCGCCTTGACTCAGTGCGCGTCACGCGAGCAGCTCACGACACCCACCTCGCTGGGCACTCCCCTCCCCCCTCCATGTTCCGGAGCTCTGTGCCAAGTTTCCTCGACTTAGAGGCTCAGCAGCGGGGTTCGGAGAATAAATTATGTGCAAAGAACGGATTTGTTCTTACAGTAAATGAATTTCCATCAACGAATTCAATTTTCCGGGTGATCTTGGGCGTTTTAGGATTCCCGTAATGAGCAAAAATAGAATGATAAAAATATTTTTTAATATTTCATAGAGGTTTACATAATTATTGAAGCTTATATTTCAAATAGTAATTATAAAAATAATTCCTTATATTGATCTACGTTTCGTGGCACTAAAAAAAGATAAATATTATTTTCACAAATAAAAAACAACATGAAAAGGAATGTCACCAGACAGGTCCTTGAAATTACATAAATGTTTTCATTTCTAACTCCATAACGTCCTTTATCATTTAAGATTTTGCCGTTTCCAAGGTCTATTAATAGAGAAAATCATTATTAAAGTCATGTTAATTTTTGCAGAAAGTTAAATTCCTAGGGTATTTATGCAGTTGCTTAAAAGAACAAGTAGTAAATCTTCATTTTGGAACAAAACAAGTCGTCACAAAACTTAACGACCAAGCTACGTAATATTTGACCATAACTATATCTATTTCGCACATAAATAGATCGAAGAAATATTGGTATTTACTCCTGTTCACTCTTTTCTATTTTTTCTCTTACATGTGCACTCACGCACGTCTATTATAACTGATGCTGAGGGGGAATGACTAGACTACACTCTTTTACTGTGGACACATCGTAAGATATTTCAGCGCGAGGGAGTTTAATTGAATGCAAGTTTTTTTCGAACAAGATGATTGATCGAAGACCCAGTGACACGGACTAGTACACAAAACAGAATCGCAATTTGATACCTCTGTCCCACTGACGCCGCTGTCGATACAAGGGACCAATACAAAATAAAAACACCTCTCGTTACGAGATCGGTGAGGCAACACAATGGGAAACCAACTTCATCAGCAGATTAACTCGGCGTGACGAGTAATATATCACGCACATATAACCCTCCCCGCGAATCACTTTGTTCCTGTTGAGTAACGCCGTCTGTCAAGGCTATCCTTGGTGGAATTCGTGCGCGAAGACAAGATCTTTAGCCAGGTGATCGTACGAGACGCGTGGCTCGGCGCACAGTGAGCCGAAATGAAACTCAAAACATTTTCTGGGATTTAGCAGCAGATACTTCGAACAAAGAAGTTAAAGAATAAATTCTTAACATTCTTAAAACCTCGATTTTCAACTTTTCAATATTTCTATTTCATTTCCACGATTTTTTTCATTGTGAAAGATAAGTTGATGTCACTGTCACGTACGTTCTGACGGAAGTAGACTTCAAAAATGTTTCTTCATGATACCCCTTAAAAATATTTAAATGTAATTTCACTTATTCTTTCTCAAATTTATGTAAATGAATTTACTTCTAACTAACTTCTGCTAAAAAAATTACTACTTTATCACTACAATTAACATCTCTATTTAATGTCATCATTATCTTCAAGCAGAAGTGTTTAACTCCTATCGGCCAAGAATCACATTTCTATAATAAAGAACTATGTCGTCAAGTACCGTACTTAACAACTTTTACAATTATTTCAATCATTAATTCATACACTTCATCGGCAAAAGTAAAATCAATAAAAAATATAAAAGGCAGAGACCAAATATCCCAATCATCAAATAATAATAATTATTTCACTCTAATCGCTCAAGCTATGGAGTTTCATTTTGTGATTCCCTCAATGTACTTCTTTGGCCCATTTGGACCTTGTGGGTAGCGCAGCGTGGCACAGCCCGGAGTCTGCGGCCGCGCATCGATGTCTCCATCGCGCGTGCAGCCCGTGCCGTCTGGAAGCTGCGCCGGCACCGCCCGCGCGTGCAAACACGGCTGTTTGGAGACGCCCGCAGCATTACCGGCACCCGTCGAGAGCGGCCTGCTACTTAGCGGGCGCTTAAAATTACGCTCAAAGCGTCCTCCGAGGCGCGGGCGGGACGCCTTCGCGCAAACAGCTACCGGCCGCGGCTCGCGAGAAATCGTTCGTCGCTCGTCTTCTCTTCTGCGGATCCCTGTCCACTCCCAAGCAATGAAAGGTCAGGACACGACGCACCAGGCCAGACCAGGTCACAGGATTACAAATCTCACTTGAGAATTAGTAAAGTCACTTAAAGTTCACCGTAAGAGCGTTCTGTTACAGTATAAAAATAAGAGGCTGGTAAAAACACTGGGAATTCTTCACAGTGATAGTTAATTTTTATGAGAAGCGCTTCGTTACTGCAAAGTAACTTATCGATGAGCTCTCTAATTCTATAACTTTCAGGGATATTATAACTACATTGAGTTATATCACCAATATCTCTTAATGTTACCGGCAACACTGCTTAATAACCGAAGATAAAATATTTGTTCGGATAGAGACGAAGGAAACACAAATTTATGAATTGAGAAACATGCAAGAGAATTAACGCAAATCATCCTACCACTAAGAACTATTTTAGGATTTATTTATGAAGTATAGGTGATATTATTAAGACCACGTCAGTATGTTTTTTAAAGCTGAATTGACTCTCTATAATAACAATGAATAAATGTAATGATGAAATGATGTGATGATTCCATTCATATTTGCCACACAATTTTCTTCCGAGACACCTCTGAGTAATGTGAACACCAATCTCTTGAACAAATCGGGTTATAAATGCAAGTACAATATACATAAAATTGTAAACATCACTTGGTTGCTTATAAATAAATGTAATGACTCCTTATTACTTATAATGAATTTAGGATCATTATTACTTCTAAAATATTTCGTTATATTTCATTCAGAATTTACAAAAGCAAAATCCCGACAGGGACACCCTACTTTGCTTTGCCATACATTCCTTTCGCAAAAGTAGTGATGATCTCAACATTTCTTCCCCACTCACGTACAGCTGGTCAAAATACATGAAACATGACCTGATGGTAAACGTAGTTGTTCACTCTACAAAAGTACATGACAAACACTCCAACACATTTCCAAAGGTGCAGCCACAGGAAAATACTTGCTTCTGCAGACGAACTACGAGGAAGTCGCAAAACAAACGAAGCGCAACAAATACATTTGAACTGAAAGCGATGTGGCCAATACAATAATAATCCTCTAACATAATTCAGAAGATTCACTAATTAATGTTTTATAAAGTGCTACGGGGGGCAGTGTTATCTCTTTTACTGAACAGTGAATCCTTAATTATTTCGTAATTCGCTCTTTAGATGTATATAAATGTTTTATTATCATTTGCAAATAAGATTATTTGTTAATAATTTGCTAAAAGTTAGAAAATGTATTAAATATAATTACGTTATTATTTTTTGGTACACATTTTGAAATCACGAAAACTACAATGCGACAAAAAAACAATGATACCAGTGGTCATCAGTAGTGCACAGAGAGGAAATGGCATTGAAAGAGCTAACTACGCTTGCTAACTTACATTTGTATCAGAACACAAGCATTCTCTCGGTATCTGTAACTGCTGGTAATAACTGTAACTTCATTATGATTCGTCAGTTACGATTTTATTTTCCCTCATTAGATAAAAAGCCTTTCTTCTAATGTAAGCTAATTGGGAAAGGAATGTTAACATCAACATGACCCCTGGTGGCGGTCATGTTGCGAGGTCTTTTTATGAGTTTCCTGATGCCGATACCAATGAAATCAACAGATGTGTAATAAAAAGATGTGGAGTAATAAACGTATTTCACCATAGAAATGAATTATAAGAAAAGTATTAAAAAGTATACGAAGCGAATTGCAGAATACATGGTTGTAAAAGTAACCAATGTCAAAAGTGCATTTATTGATGCCGAGAAGAAAAATATCCCAGTGTCTCTTGAGAATATGACTGTGTTTCTTGAGAAAGTCTCCAGCTCCTTTCTTTGCATGAGCACAACCCAACTGTCTCGACAATACGCTGTACGAGTAGATCCCAGCTTTGTAGAACCTAGGAAAATAGTCGTAGATGTACGACGTTCGCGCAGCGCCGACCATCGGAATGTGGCGTGCCAGAGGGCCGTGGCCGAAGGAGAAAGGCGGAAGCAGCCGCGCCTCCCCGCTCGCCGCTGGCGTCGGCGACTGGGTCGAGGGGGAGGGTCAGAGGGCGCCGGGCAGGCGTCGGAGGGTGGAGCCACAATCCACTGATAACGCGCGGAATGCAGTGCAACCACGACGGCAGCAATAACTCCGTCGTCACACCTTTGCTTTTGCAGCATCTCTAACTGGCAGGCTCTAGTGCTCGAATTCAGACGATGGCAGATTTTCTTTAAACCCTAGATTGCTACGTCAAATTAAGTCACATGAGAAAATTTCTAGTGGTCAGCTGCTCTGATCTGCACTTTTCCAGGGTTTCTTCAAACAACACCAGACTAATGCCGGAGCGGATCCTAACAAACAGGCAGTCTTTCCTTTTTGACATCTCCACTTACACTTCACTTAAACTTACTTTCATTTTACTGATATATACGACGAGAGGCCAGCCAGGATCTTAAAAGGGTGGCCGAGCGGGAGAAACCTGGAAGCAGGAAGCCGCAAGCTGACGAGTAGGTCGGCGACGGATTTCCCGTTCTGGCTGATCACTGACACTTTCCGGGGTATAACATGCTCTACACTTACTGGAATAACAGCTGGTGCACCAGGGATTAATAAATAGTCACGCCTGTGTTGAATACGAAGCTGTAAGCGATAGCGTCCTCGGAGCAAACTGCTCGTAAATAGGCCAGAAACGCCTCAGCCAAAAAATAAAAAAGCTGTCGCAAACCTTTCGAAGATGTGGGAGTGGCTTCATAATCAATGTTTTAAAAGAATAAGTTAACACTTTGGAATGAAAATCATCTAAAGTTCAATTCAATTCAAATTCAAATTCAATTAAATGAATCCTTATTTTAAGTAGCAAGAAAGTTCATGTTAATATGTGTCAACGATACATCAGTAGAACTGGAATCCCTCGTGACATCAAAAGAAATTGCGTAAATGAGATAAGACATTTTAAAATGTAGGTCATTCACTCTGCATTTAAAAATAAAATGTAGATTATATTGTAAAATTGCTAATTTTACAACAGTGAAAAAGTGTTGAAAATATTGAAATAGAGTGTGTATTCACTTTTTTTATAAATTTGAAGGCACTTTGCCCTTTTTAAAACCCTTTTCCTGTTGATATTCGGGCTTGACAAAACAAAACAAAAACGTAACAATGACAAGAGTTCCATTCCGGCCCACTGTGCGCCGCTGCCATGTCAAGCGCCGGCATTGACATTGGGCGCCGCTGCAGCAATGGGGCGCGCCTCTCGGGCCGGCGACGACCGCTCGCCGCGTTCGTACAACCGGCGCTTGTGCGCGCGCCACTCCAACTACGCGCGCCCGCCGCCGCGGACGCCGAGAGAGCCAAGGGCCTGGAAGCGGAGGCACCACACGCGCGCGGCGGAGCCAAACGGCGTCTCTGGCAGTATCGAAATTGGTGTGCTTGAGCATGCAGATATTACAGCGGCTTGCCGTACGCAATAAAACTTCGGCAAATGCAATGCTAGGCGGTTCCCATTATCGAAACGTTCTACAAGCCCAGTGTCCCTGTACCGAATACATGGCGTTTTTATAAATTGTTCAAGTTCATTTTCCCAGACGTACTTTTTAAGAGTGAACAACTGATGTATCACTACGTTCCACTTATCAAGAACTCTCCAAGGTTTGGAATGAATGCGTAGAGATCGATTTAAAAATTAAAACGATTCAATATCTCTGTATATACATCTTGGAATAAAATTTGCTAAATGTCTGCAACCACGTAGAAAATTTTGGTGGTCGGCACTTCAGCCGACACATCCTGTACTTTTGCTAATACGAAACAAAAAAAAGGTGTTTCCATTCATGAAAGAAATAAAAAAAAAATAAGTTATATTTATCTTGTAAATGCAAAACAATATAAAAATTTCTTTGACAATTAACTACATTATCTTTCAATTTTACTTTATCAGGCAATATCAAATGCCTAGACTTTTCCATCATTCCTCGACCTTCCGTGAGAATTGACCGTTCCCTTTTTAAGCTAGACAGAGTCTGTAGTAGGAGAAAGCGCGTATTAACTGCGATTGATATAGCCGCTTTAAAGGCGATCCGCCGCGCCGTTGCACGTGCTGAGCCGCTGGCGGGGCCAGGGTCCAAGGCAGGCCGCTGTCGCGACGCGAGCCGAGGCGACGGCGTGTGCGGTAGCGGCGTGGGCGGCGACAGTGGGGCCTCCGCGTAGGAGCCGCACAAAGCCTTCCATTGACAGCGCTGGGCGCCTGCCGCCCGGCGACCGGTATCAGCGCCACGAGCGAATCTGGAAATTAGCCCGCGGCGCTAATGGAGCACGTCGACCGCGGGCGGGGACATGGCGGGGCTGGCAGGGTGGGGCGGGGAGAGGTGGGGCTGGCTAGGGCGTACGGAGGGGT
>BOPP01000019.1:7605498-7620606 GCA_017312745.1 Gryllus bimaculatus
TGGTGTGGGGTGTGGGAGGGGCCGGGTCGGAGAGGGAGGCCGCGTAGATGGCGCGTGTGTCTCGTTACGCCCTGTTCTCTCCATCAGACGGACGCCCCGCCGCGCGCTGATACCGTCCTTCTGCGAATGTGGCTGACGTTGGCGGTGCCCAATTGGCCCTCTTCGCGGAGATAAGATTGGCGCCTTCGTCTGCGATGAAGCCTCTTGCTGTTGCCGCTTATTACAAGACTATTGTTACTACTAACCCAGTTTTCACACCTCAAATTCTGGAAGATGAAGTTTTGAAGAAGTACGTAGAGTGCTCGCGTTTTTCCACCAGTGTCAACAATTTTTCTAAAGAGGCAAGATAGTCAAGACGAGTAGTAGGCGACTTTTGCCAACATTCTGTAATCCGGAGTCAAGACCCTTTTAGTTTTCATGATATCTCAATGAGTGCGCCTTTTCCTTTCATGGCATCAAAGAACCGCATCATATCAAGATGCACTTGAATTGAAGCAACTGTTAGCTTGTTACATATTCAGTGCCATAAATACTTGCTTTACATAAACGTTCAGTAATGTGATACTGAATGCAAGTATCATCAAATGTTACTAAACAACTCGGTAATACTATACCATAAATTTTCCTCTTTAAAGAAAAAAAAGCTTTTATAATGAATATCACTTTCTAAAAGATATAAAAAAACACGATTTTATGAAGGAGATTGCGAAGTGCTCATATTTTCTACATGAAGAGGACATTATAAAAACAAATAAATGGTAATGGGATGGAAATACTACACTAATTCAAAGTGAAACGGAGTTAATTGTCATTCAGCTAATATGCATTGAAGGTTGACTTAAAGTAAAATGTCATACAACTCACGAGCCAAATGCACCCGACCTTTTTGGTAGCAGCAGAGACCATAGCCGATATTCGTAAATAACTATTCCATCATTTCCGAAACAGTTACTGTGGTAATACATGTCGCGATCAGCAGTGGCGGTTGAGTGGCTAGATCTAACGCAAAAACCGCTGCTGGGCGCCCCGTTTTGAGGGTCTTAAGGCGAGGGGGGGGGAAGTGGCTGGATCGCGAGACCTTATAAGGACTCAGCGGGCAGCCGAAGATGCAGCGGTACCGGCCGCTAGCCCATATCCAGTGCAAAGCACGCACCGCGCCTCCAGGTCTTCCGAAACGCGGCCTCAATGACGCAATCGCTCCTTCGGCTGGCGTTGCTCGTCCATTTGCACAGGATGAGGGTGAGCGCCATCATTCGTCTGCGGCTGGCACATTGTGACTTTTGATAACAATTTAGTACTATTAGCATCTTCGTAGCTCAACAGAAATGTTAAAATGGGGTTGGACAGGAAAATACTTCTAAATATTTAACGACGCAAATTTTAATGAAAACTAATGATAAAATTGCGAATACATGTTGTGGAAGTCCGCTGCCTTCGGGAGATCCCTCACACCCCAGGATTATGAGGTGGAAATTAGAACCTGTTTCGACAGGCAATCATGCATTACGGCCTTCGAGATCCATTCACAGTGTTGTAATGAAAAAATGTTAATGTTACTTCAAAATATGTTTCTCGTTGTCCGTGTGACAAACACTCTCATCTTTTCGTATTCTAACTACTATTAATTTCCTATTCACTACTGAAATCATTCGATGTAACTTAACGTCTTCGTACCTGTAACAGAAATAGTAGCTATCAATTTACATTTGGTTCAAAATCAAATACTGCTTGAAATTGCACGTTTCGAATTCACACATTTCTCATAAAAGTAAGAAAATGACGACAGTGTTTGATTTTTATGCGTGTGTTACCGTTTTACAATTCATTAATTTTATCCGGAAATATGGTTACCGTAAACTTCTGTGGTCTGTCGCCTTCTGTGGCGGTAAGTAAGTACCGTGAGTTGGCGCTGTTCCATCTTGCTACTGGAATCATTTACTTGCGGGAGACATGCTTCTGGCTGGTGATCTAGATTCTGGTTTGCTTACAGACGTGCAAAAACCTGGTCCCCCAAGAGCGTCGCCGATTCTGACGACAACATATATTTCTCAAACCGCGGATACAAAGTGAACACCAATGTCAACATTGTAGGGACAACAAAGAACACGGTTTTGAGTTCCTAAATTAAAAGTACAATGTAGTGGGAACGTATGTCTCATTTTCTCGGAACAAGAATCCGAGTTGGTTTAGAACACATCAGAACAATAACTATTCACCAAAGTCTGTTAGAACTATTGGATATTCTTTTTCTCTAATTGAGAAATACTGCGAACCCTCCTGAGACAATAGTTCATAAGATTCACATTTAATTTCTCAAAACTAAAGTTGTTAAAATAACCACTGTTTTATTTTGTTGTGAATGTTCCAAGTTAATAGCTAGTAAATCGTCAAACTAATACAATGCAATGATATATCTCAAAATCCCAGTGAAAAGGCTGCAAAATATATATGCTCCAAAATCATTCTCAAGTTTTTAAGCAAGCTGTAACTAAGCTTCGATAACTAAAGTGACAGAAGGACAAGTTCTCAAAGTTAAAGCATTCCGAGGTCACGAAATATACCCACATTATCAGTTGCCTCAAGACATCATTGGCGCGTTGGTTCTCTTGGGACGCATTCGGAGGACCAGAGGCGCGAGCGCACGGGCGCGTCAAAGCAAATACGTTGCCCTTGCAAGGTCGATATATCACGCGCGTGAATAAATCTCGTTAATTGCCGCTGACAACCAATCACTGCCAGCCGACGACGGAGGCGCCACCCTATAAATCTCTGGCTGCATCCGTGGCGGCGCTCGCACCCTGCGAGCGCCCGCGTGCCGCCCGACCCACGCCCACACACAAACCGCTAACTAGGCAACTATTGACAACTGTCACGTTGGCCAAACGCTGTTGATTTTAATGATTCGGTTGTATCGGATCTGTACGATTTGATTGGCAAATGGATTGCTCGAAGATGAAACCTCTCAGGCCACTTACACAAGTCAGAGTCTATCTTCTATGGCGCGATCGTCCCGAGATTGCCGAGTCGTGAGAGCGAGACCCGTTGCTTCCATGGCGCTCCATTATATCCGTGTTGTGCACGTAATTTATATTCTCGGCAGAAAGGCGGTCTCTACAGGTTCCATAAAACTAGAGGAACTTGTATAGGGAAGCTCCTTAACTATAGTTTACCTTGGGCAATAAAACTGAAGCAAAAACAATTCGGAAACGTAGAAGGAATTATGACGGAGTAATTCCTAGACCTCTCATATTAAAGGAAGTTACAACGTCTTTCCCAGATAGTTGCCCACTTTTATGTCCCAGTTTGCTTAGTGAGAGCAGTCATAAACAGCTTGATGAGGTAACAACCTCTATGTCTACTTCCAAGTGATGTCTTCATTTACAGTTGGCTTTTATGATCTGGATCTACCTCGTCACTAGCCCTTATTGAGGCAGAAGGGGCATGTCATAGAAAGCTCCTGGAAGTAACCAACAAGCAGAAGAAATGAATTAGAGAGAATTAATAAGATTTGTTGTAAATACTCAGAGAGGAAGGTATAGAATTGTACAATAGTTCACATAAAATATTTGGAGATTTAAAAATTATTTCTTTTTAAATATTACTTGAAATGTCCTATATAAAATGAACAAGGATACCTTCTACATATTATTCTACACAATTTCTCGTTGGACATTGGGACTGGATTGTATTGCAAATCGTTTCCTCTGTACCTAAAAGTGGTTATTAATGGCTACATACACATCAAAAAATTAATTTGTTTTTCTGCTTTCTACAAGCTTTCTAGTTAACAACAGACATTACTGAAAATAAAAATATTGATAGGCTTATTCGAAAGGTCATTGCCCTACTAATCCCTAACCGAAAAGAAAGCATCTGTCACAAGAACACAACCACTTCAACATGCAATCCAAACAAGCCTTTTCTCGAGCAACAGATATCAGGACAAAGCCCAAACAGAACAGATTTTCATCACGTGTTTGTCTTGCACAATCACATCTCTTCCGTCCGTAAAAAAAGGAGACGTTATCGACCAGCAGACACTCCGCCCAAAATCACGGTCCTAATGGAGCTCCATGGAGGCAACGGGTCGCGCCCTCTCGATTCGGCAATTTTACGGGCAGATAACGTAGTGTTGGGACTGTATTATTTACCGGAAGAACTGCCAAATTCAGTGAGTGAAACAGTAGAAACCGATGACGAAAGAACACATACTAATAACACTTGAACAAAAACGAAGAGTCCGGTAATAATAAGTGACGAATTCAAGGACTCATTTTAGACAACACATGGGAATACAAAACTCCGCACATGGGCAGCAATTATTATTTAAATCTGGTTAACTGTTTTACAATTGATACATAACAGTGGATAATTACGAGAACAATCTCATTAACCAAAAACATATCAAGTCCATGATATAAACGGAGACGAAATTTTTGTCCTGTAAATTAAGCTTCTAGGTGTTAACGGAATTAGACGAGAATAATAAACAATCAGCCATGGTAAGTTGATAAAACTGAATTTTCGTACTTTTCTCTTGGCCATTTTCAAAAGAAATGTGTTAAGATTTACTTTATTCTATATTAATAATATTTGTTCGCGCAAATCTTAGAATACAGAAAGATATCACATTCACGTCCAAGCAGGGGTGATATTCACAAAAATACGCAATTTTACAATACAGCTTAATAACTCACATCGCTTCTCGCGTAGTTTCACTCCCCTATTTTGAAGCATTTCTATAAGTTCATTGAGTTTTGTCTTCAGTAGGTTGGTAGTGAGAAAATGAGTAATCCAAAGTAGTAGCTTTAGGAAATTTCTGTATTACAATACCTGATTGCCGTTGACATAAACGTTTGCCTATATGACTCTTCGCAGTTCTTTTCGACTTGCCAGTACTTTCTTTTTTGATTGACGAACACACCAAAATCTCAAATGTTCTGAAAGAAGCTCATTACAGAGTTTTTAACTCGAGGCCTACATAGTACTTTAATATTTATCACAGATTGGATGTTCCACTGCATGGGCAATTTATTTAGAACATTTTTAAAATTACTGCAATAGCGATTGACGAAAAGATGAGAGTAAAAATTGTTTGCAAATCTGAAGAAGCAACAAACGTAATCTAAGTCTGTAGACAATCGATAAAGTCTTATTTAAGATCAGAAATGATAGTAAATAAAAGATAAATCACTTGTATCCTCAAACAAACATGAACAGATTGAAAGACACAATATCTTGCAAACATAAGAACTTCAAGAGTTTGCAGACCTGGAATCGAATTCCAAACATTCTGAATGGGCGACAGAAACTTCACACGCTTGAGAGGCAATCACCTGCCTTCTAAGAGTAGAAACTGCGGCGACGTACACGACAGAAAAACCTGTTCCTGCGAACTCTTGTTGGAGAAACAACTCCACTCCAAGGTGATAATGCGCCCGTTCTTACTCCATAGAGGCACTTCGCGGAGAAGACGCTTTTCACAATTGCCCATCAACACTTGCTGGAGAGGGAGAGGGAACTTGCACTTCTCGATTCCGTCGGGCAAACTCAGAGTGCTAGCGTTCAAATTAGCATATCAGGGATGGCGAAAAGCCGAGCAACTTCACAGAAGAATTTGCAAGCGCTGAATGCATCAATGGTATCAGGAGCACTACAAGTGTTCAAGAGGAAAGGAATAGGTTTGAAGCAGATGAATATAATGTATTAACTCCTTAAATTTAAAGAAATCGAGGCTAGTGCACACAATCGAAAATGGCGTAAGGCGTTTCCTATGGGAGGGCAATATTCCAAATTTGTCTTTAAATTCAATTGTATGATAAAAAATATACTGTTGTATATTCTAGCACCTAAATGAAATATACGCAACTCGTATTTATTTAGAAAGTGCAACTCTTACTCATTGTTCGGCAACAGATGCATATTAGACCTATATAATCGTAGGAAATGTGGAACATATCATTCTAAAGCACGACAGTCGCTCGTTGACATGAAAAAGTCGACGAGTGACAATTTTTCACAGATATGAATTTTAATGATTCGTTTGGCTCTTTAAAAAAAATAAATTGAAATATCCTCAAATTAGTTTAAGTACAACGACGTGAGTAAGTACATTTCAAAGATAATTCTACTCATGAAATTAACACCAATAGGTTTAATAATACTTCTGGTATGCCCCACTCTGAGCGGTGTATACATTTTCTATTCAATTTTTCTTACCACTTTTCTCCACAGGCCAATCATAAGCTTCAACACATGGATCGTAGGGGGTGTAGGAGACAGCCATATTCGAACGCAATATCAAAGCTGAATAAAACTGAATGTGAGTGAAAACTGAATGAAGTTGAATATCATTATTATATGACGTGTCCTGGAACTCTATTGGATATTATTTCATTTGTGGAATAGTGTAATTGAGGTCCCCTTGTGTACTTAAATTGTCACAGATAATACCACAAGTGCTTTGGAAATTGTCGATAAATCCCCGATTCGCGAAGCCAGGTGGGGATTTATCCGTGAATATCCGAAGCACGAGAGGTATTTAATAGGACTACTCCACGAATTAAATTACGTTCAACAGGGTTCCAAAATGCGCCAATAATTGAATATAACAGAAAGAATGTAAAAAAAGACGTAAATAAAAATGCATTTTAAAATAAAAGAGGTAATACGAAGTAAATACTACGTTGTTTATTGCACATCAACACAGCGATCGATACATATCACTACCTTAGGTAGACGAGCCGCAGCTTATTATTGGCCAATGAGGTGGGGCGGCAAGAAAAATCCGATAGAACAAGCGATAATTTTTTTGAGATACACCGCCATATAATGGTTTTAATTTAACGAGTGGAAGAGCCAAATCAATTCCCTCATGACAACACCTTTGTGCGCTAAAACAGTCCGCCCGTAAGCGTACGTTCCCACGCACCGGCAGCACGTACTAGGCCGCGGCAGGCGGAAGCCAGGCACCGGAAGCGGAGGGGGCGCGGTTCGAGTACGCTCAAGGTAATTGCGCGTGCGCGGCGGCGGCGGCGGCGGCGGCGGCGGCAGCGGTGGGGGCGGGTGGGGTGAGAGGGGAGGGGAAGCGCAGGCGCGCTCCCGCCAGTCAGCTGTTCTCAAGGCCGGGAGACCGGGCATCGTCCCGCGTCGACATAGGCGGCGGAGGCGGCGGGACGGGAGCAGAAGCGTCTGGCGCACGGAGCGCGGAGTGTGGCGTCAGCTTCGTTCCGCGCCGCGCGCGCGCGAGCGGTGAGATAACAGACGCGGCGAAGCGCTTTGGCGAAAAGCGTTCGTGTCGAGCGACACGTCGGCGTCTCGCGCGGGGGGACTTATCGCGCGCGTAACTAACGCCGCCGAGCAAAGTTCTCGCCGAATTCGCACACGCTTTGGCCTACATGCTTCGAGCGACGGGCGTACGTATTCGAGCGTCGTATGGTCTGCGACGAAAAGCGATGCTCGTTATTACTTTCCAATAGGTCTCGCCGATGCGAAGTGATATCTTAAGACGTTAAGGGAAGTGCTAATTTGATAATTGCTCGTGTTTGTATCAAAAGAAACAACAATTCACCCATGAACCAAACCCCGGAGTATCACTTGTTCTGTGAAAAAATATTTTCGAAAAAAACAACATACTTCTCTAACATGAAGATGACAACAGAGAACTTTCATTTGAAGACACTTATTTTTGTCATGTACCTCATTAATTATTATACACCTGCACTTTGAATGACCTGCAGCGTTTTCCGCAATAAATCTGATGATCAATTCACCGCCCAGTACTTCTGTTGTCTGTTCTACTACTAATTGTAAAGGGAGAGGCTCAAGTAAGTCATTTCATTGGCATCCGCGGATGGGAATGTATCAATAGGTCATAACCATCTTGAAAACGCTTTCAACTAGCACACGCCATGCCCAAACACCAATGTCTCGTATAATTCATCAATTCATGCAATAGTCATAAGCGACCGCAAAGGCAGCGGCGTCGGAGGAGGGCGCCTTCGTCAGGAAGGAGCGGGGCGCAGGGCGCGGCCGTCCGCCTTTCGGTGCTAATCGCCCGCCCAGGCGAGCCAGCGCCAGGCGGAGCGCGGGGACGGGCGTTCAAGGCGACGCGGCGCTTTGCCTCGCAGATGAGCCAGAGGATTCGACTCGGCGCCTGCCGCGACGTCCCAGCTGCGCGGCGTGCCGCAAGAGCCAGCGAAGCTGCCAGTGGCTCCCTTCGGCCCCAAATGAAACCAACATTCTGCTCGTGAAAACGGCAGCATAATCCCCAACAATTTAGAAACCATGTATACACGATGTAAAAATCATACTTTATATCGCTTGTATCCTCTATCCACTACCGTCAACCATAAGATACCTAAACGCAGGGCTTGATTTCTGGCGGAACCGGACGGAACGGCAGTCCGATATATTAGGAACAATTATCAAATTATATTATAAATATATAACTACTTCTATTAATTATTAATTAATTTCGGGTGCATTCCGGGACCAAAAATTTTATAAATCAAGCACCGTCTAAATGTAATAAATAATAACATTACAGGCGCTCAAGTGGTATAACTTCAAATGAAAATTATTCAGCAGGAAAGCTTCTTCCAATACATTTCGATTTACTACAAACATTGAACGTAGTCGTTGAACGAGATAAACGTATTCTGCGTGTAGTATAAACATGAGAAAATGATAAAAAATCATGTAGTCCGGAAACATGAGGTGAAGATCAGGATGTACTTGTACAAAGAGCTACTGGTACACTTGAAAGATATTTAGAAGTTTAAAAAAGTATGGAGATTTAAGAAGAATATTTCGTCTAAATATACGATTTCAATCAATTGATTTAAATCATCACCCCTATGGTCTTAAACTATAGCCTAAACTTGTTCACAATTACTTGACACGGAAAATTTCGACACGCGCACGTCGTTAATACACACATTGTTTCAGGGGAAAGATAAAATTCCGACGAATTAGGAAATTGAACACCTCTTGTAGCATATATAGGCATTGTCGATTCCCAGAAACTCGGGCACGTCTTCAAGGAAGTGTTTAACTATACGAAGAGATACAATCTCTAGAGAAAGTGTCTCAATTACCCCTTGACAGGTGACGAGTTATGATACTCTTGTCGCGCATACGTCTCCGTCAAAGGATACGTATTTCCTAACCCTTTCACTCGGAGTTGAGAATAGCCGGCATCTTTGTAAGAAGGGGAACGCCGCCAATATGTATACCTGAGACATGTTGCTGGCTGGTTAAATGTTGAGATCGATCTCGTGTTTAATCTTCAAATACGTGGATATGAGTATGTGGTAAAAGGTATCTTAAGGGACGAATAAATAAGGAAAAAATTATCACTAATATTCCATATCCACGATTAGATTTCGCTCCCTCAGTTTTTCAAAATCCTCACAACTGGGGCACCGAGGTACAAGCGACGATGACAGAGCACTTGCATCGGCATTTCCTGCGTCTGGCGGCGGCGAAGGCAGCGGCCGTCTCCAGCGGACAAAGCGCGTCGGTTCCGCCTTCACTGCGCGCCGGACCCGAACCCGTGTCCGCCCGCTTTCTCCACCGCCGCCGCCGTCGTCGTCGTCGACGCCGGTCCAGAAGAACCGCGTTCAGCTCCCGTGGCGCCAAATGGCGCGTAAAAAGCTCCGCCGCCCTGTTGCGGTGACAGCCACCCTTTTGTGCGACGCCCGCCGTAAGCGGTCAGCGGCAAAAAGGACAGAGCATCAAAGAGCGTCGGCCGCGCAAATGACTCCGCGGAACGAGAGAAAACGGCTCCGACGAAGTTGCCAATCGCTCCCAGAACCACGGGGTGCAGACACTACGTTTCGACTCTTGAAGGCAATTAGGTTTGTCAATGAGAGTTATTGAGCCTTATGACAATTGTGTAATAAAAAACGGAGGAACCAATGCATGGGATTACTTTAAAATTAAAATATTAATAACCGTGAATTATTTTTGGTCTCTCGTAATATTTATTTGGTGATTTCAGTGATAGGATGAGATACTTATAATTAACGGATATTTTTGCTACAAGGAATTGTGTCAGGTAACGACAATTAAAAATTTTCATTCTTCAAATATTGCATCATCGCTATAAATTCAGTAATACAACGTAATACAGTACTCATTTATAAAATATGTGAATGTGTTTCAGAAAACCAAAAATATATCTAAATGTCTTACTTATTGTCTTACTCGTTTCTGATACTTTGATGCCTCGCATGTACTTTAATGCAATAGAAGGATATGTAATTGTAATTGGTCCGTACAAAAAATATAAAAAATAACCAAACACGTTGAAGCTAAATAATATCTGAGATAATTACAAATTCTTTCAGAAGGGAAAAAAGGAGTAAAAGCTGGAAGGGAGGACCAATTTAAAATAATGCATCTATTGAATTGAATTAATGCCTTATTTTTCGTGACGAGACTCGGGCCATGAGGCCTGCTCTTCCGTCTGATCACGCAAATTTCGCTACGCTCCTTTCACCAACTAGCGGAGAACGGGGGTATTTCTTGGGAGAGAAACATGCGATTTGAATTTAATTCAGACCCGTCATTTAAGCTTGAAGATCTTTTACATGTAAGTAAATCTACTAACATGGGACAGCCGGCTTTACATCGCGTCTGAAGGAAGGAGTACGAAGGATTTTTTCGCCCTTAAATCCTCGGCGTCGATCGAGATTGAACCCGCTAGCTTGGGTATAACAGACTGATACGCTAACCATTACGCCATTTATTATCTATTTAATGCTGACCTTCCCTCCCCCCCCAAAAAAATTCGCTTTAATGGAAATGTCGAAAAACATTTTGTATAAATTTGTATAACATTCATAAAAAATTGTTTAACAATATTTTGGTGAATTTTTGTATTTCAGCAACACCAGGTCATGAAAAACGGGCGGTATTTCAGTTAACACGAAACACTTTAAAAATAAGTTCTTAGAACGAAGACAGTAATGGACAATTTGCATACTGAAATGCATCATCAATAACATGCTTCACAACTCGCCAGCCATATGGCCACTTTCGGCTTGCTTCTTACCACATTTATTTAGTACCTCATTCAATTATGTAGAAGGATATTCTGCGCGTTTCGCAAAAACGAACTGTGTAGAATACAGATACGAAATCAATTTCAGTTGGCAAACCTTTTCATTTACAATTCTTAGTGGTGGGATAATGAAGCTTAATGTAATGATGCAGTAAAGTTGTAGATTATTATTTGAAAAAGCAAGTACTAAGATCAGTAACTCTTGGGCAAGAACAAAAAGTTAAAGTTTTAAATGGTATACTATTTGGAGTTCAAATTGAACTCTACAATCCATACAAAAGCATGTAGAGTTATGGAACACACAAAGGGAATTAAAGATATATTGTAATGCATATTTACATGTATGAGATTTTCCTCCAGAATTATATCTCCATTACATTGAGATTTACCTCCGACTATCTCGCGTAAATCCCGGGAACCGGGCGGTCAAAGAGGCAGCTTAAATCTAATCCGAGAACAAAAAGTCCTGGCGCTCATTCAAAGAAGGGAATGAAATACGTTGCGCCTCAGCGACGAGACGCTCTCCACCCACGCGGCTGCCGCCGGAATCGATGGCAGAGGGAGCTTAAAGGGGAAGCTGCGAACCGCTCGAATCTCCGCTGGCGCGGAAGGATTGCTCGGGTGGATCCAGGAGCATCCGGGTGCCAAATTGCACGAAATGTATCGTCGATGAACGAAAAAAAGGTTCACAACATAAAAATCGTTCTATTTTTGTCAAGCGAAGAAATATATAAAGAAAATTGTCTATTAGTGCTACTGAAAATGTCATACACTTACGAAGACAGTCAACATTTAGTGTAAAGCATTTCGTCTATAAACAAATAAATAAATGTCTTTGTTGATGTCTTTATTCTATGGTTGCGGAATGAGAGGTTTCCCAGAATTTAACAGTTTTTGGGCAAAATGACCAATTTTTAGATGTGTCACTTTTCTCGTAGAAGATATCTTATTTATAAAGAAGTTCGGTATGACGACTATTAATTAGCATTACAGTACATTATTAATGAACAGTGTAACAAAAGAGCAAAGTAACAGTAGAACAAACCTATTCTCGAGTATTCAGACACAGTGGAAGCCGACACATGAACATTAAAGCTAATTTTGGAAATTAATAAAATAGGCTCTCTCGAAAAATTTTAAAAAAATTAAATGGAACCGTAAGGTCCTCAAAAATTAAAAGAAATCAGCTTTTAAACGTCTAGTAAGTATACTGATTCCATTGATTAGATTGGGCGAAAAGGATGTGTGTCATCATCACTTTTTACATCCTGATGAAGGATTTTCTCGTTCTGTACATCCTGAAATCTTTCCGCGTTTCCTTTTCCTCACTTTGTACTCCACCCAAAACCATTTCTTGCTCGTCACCTAAATCACCAAGCTTCCCCCTCCCTAAACCTACTCTTCCCCATTCACACTAAAAAGCAAGATCTGTGAGAGCGGAAAGACAAATGAACGCGTTATTTCAAGCATTGTCAATTTTCTAAAAACGCCATCAGTAACGCGTCGCTAGCTCTGGCAGGCCCTGAAAGGAGGACGGCCCGTTTGTAACGCGTCTTGTCTGCTTGTTCAGCAAAGGACTCTGGTGCCGCCCCGAGGGGGCCGGGCGCACGCAGTGGGTCATGGGAGCGAGCGCGTGGGCGGCGCGGACGCGCAGCGCCGGGCGCCAGCCCTAACCCCAGCCCCAGCGCCACCTGCCAGCCGCCCAGCTCGGCCTTGACCCTGCGCAGCCACCCACGACGGACAGCGCACGGAGCGACCCAGGGCGGGTGCACTCGCGCGGAGGGCACGGCCACAAGCCTCTCGAGTAGCTAGTATGCGACATCGATGTTGAGGTTGTCAAAACATAGATATATTTAAACAAACAACGATGTCGCATCTCTATTCTCGAGGGTAGTCGCTTGAGCATCATTATACGGTGGGAAAGTAGGGTCAAGAGAAATTGCATCGGTTGATCCTGAGCCTCGACAGTTGAGAAGCAGCGAGGAAAAGAGAAAGGAATGCGAGGAGATTGTGGTCACTGGTTTCGAGATAAGAGTTACGAGAATCGAAGTGGTATTACACCAATAGTTAGAACTCTCACTAAACAATGTTAGCGTTCAATGTTTCGACCCTTCGAAATGACAAGATTCTAATTTACATTTCAGTGGTTTTGAGCAAGTTATTAGAACTTTACCACTTACAATAGAGTTTTAGAGTAATTATTGGTCTACAGATTGCAGAACGAGTTTATTATACTTGTTACTGTAATAATGTTCCAAATGATTTCTGCTACAACTCACTTTCTTCGATTTATCAGTTGAAAACTTGTAACTCCAAAGGGTCAATTTGTAATGACCGCCATGCTTTCGACAGCACTTATATTTATCAATCACCTATATAACTGCGTTAGAGAATTCTCTAAATGTAGCCGACCAATATTTACTTCTTGAAGTAGCTAATTAGGTAAATGATAAAAACGTTCGCCAACACACGTGCCAAGTATTGTGTCAAGAATCCATATAAAAACTTGTATTGTAGAAAGTAAAACAAATCCCTGTAAGGTTTGATGGAACTCCATTCGAATCACTGTAGTTTCAAGTGCTAGAAAATTCGTGCCTACTCTGCTCATCATAAGTTATATCTTGCCGAACAAAAAATTATTGGATGACGCCAACACATTTCTATCGCAAATCTATCCTCGCCCAAATATTTCCACAATCCATCACTGCTCCGTTCCACGCGTATTCGGACAGCTTCCGAAAAAAAGAGGTGGCATCCAGAATCTGCGCGAACATTTTCTTCCATCCGGCCCCAAAGAATACTCCTTTGATTAATAGCCGGCCTGGTCTATGAAGAGAAATGAAGTCGTAAAGAACGGACACAATGCGCAGTGGAAGGCAAACAAAAACCTCTCAGATCCGCATCGCCGGCGCCACCGCCCGTGCGCCGCTCGCCCGAGGGGCGGGGCGCCGCTAGGTGGAGCTATCTGCCCCGCGAATCGCGGCCGGGGCAACCGGATGGTTACTGGTTGCCCGCGTCGCTTCGCTCAGCTCGAAGGGCTCGCGAGACCGCACAGCAAAATTGCGAGATCTATTTCCATTCAATTTCCTGAAACAGTGTTTATGCAACGGAAATGGTTCGTATTTCGTGCTGTAAAAAGTTTTATCGGCTACGTAAACGAAATGAACTGTGATTTATAACATGCCCTTTGAAACAAATAATGAAACACAAAGAAATTGTTTGGAGGGAATAGTCAATTTTTACATACTACATCAAACGTTTTGAAAAATATTTTCGACCATAAACCATTAAGGAAACATTTTTCATACTTCATAGCATTATTATTAGATTGCTTTCTTTCATTCCAAAGAAAAATTTCTGTATATTTGCTGCCCAATGTAAGTATCATGTCTTCAGTATTTTCCCCTCATAAGTGCAAATGTGTGTCCGTTAAGTAAAATTTTCATTGGTAATACGTGTGCATTGAAAATTTCTGAAACATTTTCTAGTTACCTAGAGACGAGGCATATCAGGAAATTTTCAATGCACCAGTGGTATTTATTAAAACTATTCCACGGATCTATTTCCAAAAAGTTTCAAAATCCCCAAATGTTAATTATATTGTGTTAGCACTTCAAGTTCAAACCACACCACTTTCTATGATCGATGTATCGGACTTGATTGGCCAGTAAGAAAAAGTAATTTTTTGAGAGGGGGTGGTCGTCGTCAGGGTTGATGCATAACATAGTTCAGTGGTATTGGCGTTAATTTCAAAATGGAATTGACTGAATAATTTTCCTTTTAGAGAATGTGAAATTCAATATTCCATACACGAAATGTAAAATTCTGCACTTCAAATGACTGTACAGTGTGATAATTTTTTTCGGATGTGTCATCTGTCACGTTAGATAATCCTACCTTAGGAAAGTGATATGAGTAAGCAGACAATAGCATGCTTATTCCAATGCATATGCGAACTATAAAGCAGATGATGAGTCGCGTGCAGGAGCCGCAATTGGGAGCCGTAGCGAAATGCTTAACGGGAGCTCGCGGGTGGGTCC
>BOPP01000019.1:7620663-7687626 GCA_017312745.1 Gryllus bimaculatus
GCAGCGGAGGGCCGTGACCTGAAGCCGAGATCGCGGGGCGCACCGGGAGTCGATCGGAACAGCCACGCGCGCCGCTCGGTCCTTGACTCGGCGAGGGACCGACGGTGGCGCGGCGTGCGGCAATTCGTCCAAGCTCCATTCGGGGGAGGGCTTCACAGATATCTTGTGCGACTCTGAGACGACCTCACTTCGGGGTGGACTTCGTAATTAAATGTGGTTGAGCGAAATAATTCTACATAATTATTTCTTTATATACGAGAATAGTTTAATAATTGATTCAATAAAATAATTTAACAAAATTATTCCTTTATTTACACATAAAGCTTCATTTCCATTTACTTTTGTTTTAAAATAACAATTAGTGGTCTATGATGATTAACTTAAAATTATGTTATTTGATAGTTGAGTAATAAAAAAATATTCTGTAATAAATAGTTGATAATTAATTACTAGCTCGACATGCCTATAGTCATTATAATTTGCTAATGTATAAATTTCAATGCATAACACATTAAATTTTCTTGTTTTTTGTTAGTTGTTATTTAGAACAAATTTCACACTCAAAATTTAATAGCTGAGGTAGAGCCAAAATTCAATCACTATTACTTCAATATGACCTGTTATTTCTAGAATGTGTTTTGTAGTCATCAACTGAAGAAAAAAATTATATAAGAATAATTACTTCTCATTAATTAAAAATAGTAATTATTTGCCTCTTAGAAAAAATAATTCTGCCTTCATAAATTGCAATTTTAATAATCAATTAATCTGACAGTCCAATGATTTATTCTTAATAGATTTTAACAAGTTCAAAATATGCCTCAGTGAATCATTAACTCCCAAACCCTGCTATTTGAGATAATGATAACATACGTGACCAATATATCGTCACGGCAAGCTGATATTAATTAAAAAACCATTTATCGCGACCATAGAAAAAAACCCTCTAAGTTTGGCGTTTTTCCTTTCAAATAGTTCCACTTTTATTGCTGTTTTGAAAAAGACGAAGAATAATGTAATAAACCATAAGCCCGTAGAATAATTAAGAAAACGTATAATGAACATAAGCGCAAACATCGGCGAAGTTCGCGAGTGCGCTTTCGCCTTTTCGCTTGGCTGGCGCGGAGCTTCGGGAAACGGCGGTGGGCCCAAAAAACCACGGGAGGGCGGAGGGCCGAGGGCGGAGAGGCAGAGAAACGAAAGTGTAGAAAAAGCCGCGCCGCCGTTCGGCCAAATACGGGGGCGGCTGCTCCCGTTTCTTGAGCGGGCGCGATGCGATGCGATGCGAAGCGATGCGCGCCCTCTGCATTCTTGCGAGCGGGGCGGTGCGGCGCACTCGAGGCTGCGCGCGGAGCACGCGCGGGCGGCAAGGAATTTCGGCGCGGGACCTGGGTGGCGGTGGCGGTGGTGGTGGTGGCGGCGGCGGCACAGTGATTCAGGCCCCGCAGAAAGCGGAAGAAAATCGAAAAGGTGATTCAGGGAGCGGTGAATGCGCCTTCGAGCTTGGCTCACAGGTTCCCGAGGTTGTTGAACGAGAATATTTTGTCATTACTTTCGAAACAGCGAACACAAAATTGTGGTTTAGGATATTTAGAATTTAATTAAAAATGTAATAGATATATCATGTTTTGGGAGTCACAGAATTGGAATATTAAAAAATAACATTTGAGTATCAATAATCTTCAATCTAGTGCAAACAGAAAGAGAACACGCAATACATTGTCTTATCAATGGAATAAGATTTTTATTATTTACTACAAATTAATAATCCGTATTTGATGAATTCAATAACTTCCCGTACAAGGGAAGTCAGTGAGAAAATTTGTCATATTCTATCATTTTGTCTTGACACAGGAGTCGAGAAGTGAATTCGTACGTAGAAATTCAATATTTTCCATCGCGAACTATAGAATTTAATGAATATACATTGCCAATTATTTCTAATTGTAAGTGAAGGAGAAATGAGATCGCATGCGAACTCGTTCTAAAAAAAAAAATTGAATAACACACTCATTTGATAGGTTCTACGACTGTGAAACAGTTAACACATAAACAGATTAATTATAAAGTAATGATCGATATTTTAGAAATGACTCTTTATCCCGAACCACTGTGCGCGGTCGTTCTGGGGGCAGGTGCAGCGGGCCCCCTGTTCAACACAAGGCAGCGATGTGCGGGGGCGGGCAAGCGCTGGCCGCAGAGAATTCGTAAGAATGGACGGCGTTTGTTTTCCCGCACTCCGTCCTGTCTTGGCGGAAACACGAGTAACTAAGGAATGAAACTCACATACGTTATTTTTTTTATTTGTTCATTTGCAAATTTTCTCAGTATTTGGAATTGCTAGAATTTTAGATTTGAACAAGAACAAGTAATGCATTAACAGGAATACACGGAATTCTTTTGCTTGTACGAAATTACCAGATCCTTGCGATTTGCAATTTGTTTTGAATCTGACAATCATAATTAATAAAAATTTAGATTCATAATCAATTGCCTTCAACTCATCTTTTTAACTGAATCATGGAAACCTTGACGAAAACTTTTCAATAAGGGTCAGTTTTTCTCTTCTCGCTCAAGAGGTTCAATTCTACTCTTGGACTAGCTATCAAAAACTTGAAAGAGGATGGGAGTTATAAACAAAATTCTGTTTAGAGAAATCTCCTGACCTTCCGTTTTCTCTGAGATAAAGTACTTCTACCCAACTAACTCAAGGTAATTTAAGCTCTTTATAATTCAACGTATTATAAAACCGGTACCGGATATTCAATTACTAAGGAATAATGTATACTGCACGAAAAAAAACTCTTCTGAAGACCAAAAGAAAGAGTATGTCTCCATCCAGAGTCTTCACTCTAAACACATCACCCCATTGTCCTTGCTTGAGAACACACGCCAAATCCCTGGGTCAGGACAACAGCAAACAACGCCACCGAATCCTCCGATGCGTTGAAGAGTCTTGACAAAAGCGGACACTACATCTACCCCCACTTAGCGACGGGACGGGGGCGGTACTAACGGGAATTTAAGCTACTGGGCGCCGCGTTAACATTTCAATGAAGCGAGGCGTCGCGACGCGGAGGTACGAGCAAGGGCCGACACCGCCGGATCCTGTCGCGAGGAATCCTGAAGCCCTGGAGAGACAAGTGAATGATGCCGCAATTAACGGCTCTAAACGCGTCGTGGGGGCGGTAAGGCAGGTGGCCTCCGACACGGAGACCTCAACGAGAGGCGAAAGCGGGAAGAACATACAGAGGGAGGGGTACTAGAAGATGAAGCACTGGTGTCGTGATATATTAGTATGGAGTTCATGTTTTAAAAGTTAATATATTACGGGCATGAGGAAGGATGGTGATATATAAGTTTTCCATGTTTCATATTTATTTAGGACTTTATGTACGTTTCACACAATGAGAACGAAAACTTAACTGATTTCATCAAAATTTGAATGTTGTGTTTATAAATGTATAATAAATATATACGATAATGTAAAAACATTTATTGAGGGAAAGTAACTCATTACCAGACATGATTTCTTCATTCTATTTACCGAATGATTTTGTTCACATTTTCTCGGGCATATACTTTGAAAATTACTTACTACAGAAGTTGAGAAATTGTATCTCCATGAAAATAAAATAACTATTTTCAAACTTTTATGAACATGCATTTCAATTACATTTGGATCAAATTAATTTTTGGAAACATTTTAACTCTCTCGAACGTTAATTCAGCTAGAAGATATTCATGAATTGGTCCTGTCCAAGGAGGCCATTTCAATCATTTTCAAATCACTCACTGGATATATCGTCTAAGAAGACATTATGGTTCCTACTCTGTAATAACCGTCAGTAGATTTATCGTATAACAGTTTCCGTGAGATAATTTTTTTTACATCCAACTGCGTTAAACAGCGCACTGACTTTTCTTAGTTCTGCACCAACAATCTGCTAATACTCTTTGGTTGATGAACTCTTCAAACGTTCGGAATACTCGAACTAACCAAATTGCACATCTGTGTAATATGTGAATGGTACGTACACAGCTAGCTGATGTAACAAATATGCGAAGTGTGCAAAGATCACGAATACCGGAATGAAAGGCGCCAGTCAATACTCGCCAGTTGAGTTATTTCCAGCTGCACTGTTTACGCGCTCTATTTACAGATCATGGAGACTGCAAACTTTCCTTAAGTTCCAAACACATTACGGAGACGTGTTACAAGCCGCCAAAGATAGACCCATCGTGAATCATTGGGTATTGAGTCGCGCGCTAACTCAGCAAGTGAATTTTGGAATCGATTTACAACGTCGATTTACAGCTTCTCACCGCCCAACTGACCGCGTTTCGGATCATGAGGTTACATCACGCGCCAGCCGACGCAGCACGGCCGGGCGGGCGCGCCACCCGATCGGCTCTTTGCACGAAAGCTCGCGGCGGCGGCGGCGGCTCCCGTTGAGTCACGCGCTCCCGCGCGTAGTAAGAATCTCCGCCCGGTGTCCCTTGAGCAAACCGGTGCCGCCCACGGGCTTCGAAGCGGGACGGCTCCGGCCGGGCGCCCGCCGCCGTGGCGGGAACCTGCCTTCTTCTTCTGCTTCTCCTCCTCCTCCTCCTCCGCCGCCTCCGCGGGGGGCTCTGAATGAATCGCGGGCGGCCACGCAACGCGGAGCCGAGCGGCGGGAGTTGCCAGACGCTGCTAGGCGGAGCGGAGCGCTGCGCGAGTGCCGGCGTAACCCGCCGCGCCACTTCTTACGCACGTCGCCTACGACGGAGAGCTGCAGTCGCGAAAAAAAAAGTGAAGCGGCTGGCGCGTGAAAAGATTCCCCACACGCACAAAAATCTAGGTGAACGAATGCACGGAACGAACAGTTTTGTCGTGCTCGACACAGGGCATCGCAATTGTCTAACCGCTTTTTTTTCATTTTCACGAAGAACATACAAAGAAATTTTTGATGTTTTAAATCTATCCACACGTTCGCTTATTCACGAACTAATATAGAAATGTTTATTATTAATAAGTGAATTTTAATTCACAGAAATTTATCAAGGAGGTAAGTTTATGGTTTTAATTCAATTCCTCGACTACAATAACACACATATCACAACCTCACTTACACCGCATCTTCTAAATATAAAATGATTATCACCAAAGCTACACGGCTGAAATTCTGAACATTGGTAAAGCAATGAATGGAAACGTGTAGCGAGTAGATTCTACGACATTCTCTCTCAGAGTAAAAATAATCCGCATGAGAATTCATTCAGTATCCACTTCGACGAGAGAAGACACGTGGTGGTGGAAGGCGACAAGTGTAGCACTGAAGCGAGCATGCGAAGAAGGGGGAAAGAGAAGCGTGTACTCACTGTGGTCGCTCTGGTCGTGGGTGCCGTTGACGGTGCCGTCGGGCAGGATCTGCAGGTGGCGGTCGTTGATGAACATGCGCCTGGGGAGGCCGGGGCCGTAGAGCGCCGACAGGTTGGTGCTGCGCTCGCTGCGCGCGGAGCCGTCGTCTTCGAAGTCGTCGACGCCGAGCGCCGCGGCGGCGGCGGACGGCGACGCGTGCGGCGACGGCGGCGGCTTGGGGTCGTTGCCGCCGCGCGCCGGGCGGCGTGGTGCGAGAATGCGCGGCGGCGAGCGTGCGGCAGGAAGGCCTCGTGCGACGCGGGGCGGGGTGGGCGCGCGGCGGGCGGCGCAACGGCAGCTCGCGCGGAAGCGGCGGCGCCCAACGCGCGCTCACCAGGAAGGCGCACAGAAATGTAGTGAGTAGCCCCAAGGGGCAGGCCACTTTAACCATGTCTGAGTGGCGCGAGCTCATAGAGGAGCCCATTGCAGGGCTTGCCCTAACCACGTGGACACGACGACAACCGGCGACACACCGCTCCCACGGAGACACAATCCAACTGGGCCGTAGTGCGGGGAATTCGGGGAAGAGGGGAACTTATTCGAACACACGACGTCTTCGGGGGCTCACCACGCCCTGGTCTACAGGGGGTCTATCTTAACTTCTCTATCGTTGCACACAACTGAACGGACACACTCCGGGGCGAAGGAACTAAGGAAACTAAGAAACGCGACGCAGCATGACGAGGACGGGGCTTCGTCGGAAGCACGTCAAGTCAGGCGCACTGGCGAAGGACTTGCGCGCACTCCGCGCGGCGCTATCAGCGCCCCGGGGGCGGCGGCGCTCGCGGGGGCGCCGGGAGCGCCTGCGCTAACGCTATAAGGGCGGAGGCGCACGCCCGCAGCTCGAGTCTCGCAGGCCCCCCACGTGGGCCCGACTTCCCACCCACACCCCGATTCGGCAACCACGAATTTTCGTCGAGAATTTTTTTACTTGATGAAAATATTTTTTTTTTATTTTTTCGCTAAGAAATCACTTTCACTTGACGCTGGAAGAGACGGCGCGCAGCCGAGCGGGGTCCGGGGCGGCGGCGTAGGCGGATCGCCGCGCATGTTGGGGTCGGCGGCGGCGCTGGCGCGCTGGCGCGTCGGCGGCGACGGGAGGCGGCGGGTGCGTCGTGGCGGCGCTGTGGCGGCAGCGACGGCTCACACGCGCACTGGCGTCAGGGCGTCGTGTGCCTGCGGCGGTGGTGGCGGTTGGCGGCGCAGCGGCGGCCGCGCCGCGGCGGGGCGGGCCTGGCGGGGAGCGGCGCCTGCGGCGCGTTGGGCGCGAGGGCGCTCGGCCGGCGCGGGTTGCGGGGTTCTGTCTCCTCGCAGCGCGCCTTCGCGGGCGGCCGCAGAGCGGCGCTACCTGCTGTTGCCGCGGCGGCGCGGAGGAGAGGGCGCGAGCGCGGCGGGGCACGCCGGACGGGGCGCAAGCGGCGGGCCGGGCCGAGCCGAGCTGGGTCGCACCGGGACGGGTCGCGTCCGGGACGGGCAAGACACTTCTAGGATTGCCCACTTCTGCGCGCAGCCTCCTCCCGCGGCCGGTCGGAGGGTGGTGGGCCCCGCGCGGCGTGCGCCCGCCTTCGCTGTCCGCGCTCTGGCGCCGATGCGCGCCGCAACAATGCGCGCCGCGGTGTCCGATTTGGCCGCGCCCCGCGCTCCCAAACCAAGCACTTCGACACATGCCTCGCGCGGCCTTTCCCACCCCCCCTAGCCGCCTTCACCAACACTTTTTGTAGTCGCGTAGAACAGAACTTTCACTTTCAATAACTAGTAGGAAACTACGCGCACAGCCAACAACGGTACTCACGATTAGTTATAACGAAATATTATCGATATTGTGTTTTCACATTTTCACTGCTGCCTTCAATCACAACGAAACTGAAACCCTTTTCAGTCTGGCTCCATCATATAGCCACTTCATCCTAACTTAAGAATTACACACGCAATGCACAAGATCGAGGTCTGATGGCTGGCCACCTCCACTGCCGTCCGCCAAGACACACCGTCCTCTTCGAGCCGTCCATTGTTGGACGTCGGAAGTTGGCTCTTCTTCTCGTGACGTAGAGTGCC
Source organism: Gryllus bimaculatus (assembly GCA_017312745.1). NCBI lineage: Eukaryota > Metazoa > Arthropoda > Insecta > Orthoptera > Gryllidae > Gryllus > Gryllus bimaculatus. Next base: position 7,628,120 of record BOPP01000019.1, read on the forward strand.
TGCGCTTATCTGAAAAGAGAGATTACCCTGTTAGTGGGCTCCAGTTTTAGATCTGCCGGACTTGTGATTCAGCCAAACGATAACAACAATAATCTAACAAACTATCGTATATAAAACTAGAGTGAGCGTAGCCAATAGAGATACGCGAAACAAGCCACACACGACGACAAACTTGTCATTTCAGGAATCGATCGGAGCGGTTACAAATGGTCGAGCTATCTCCGAATCTTTTTTGTTGGTCTCAGCACCCTTGCAGACTACCGAAAGAGCATTGCCACTTATCGATTTTAAAAAGTTGTTCAATGTTGAAGAGATAGAGAAAGGGAATAGTTATGATTGGTAATGTTGTATCCACATATTGGAAAAAGATAAAAAGAAATGGATACACAGTCAGTGGGTTGAAAATTACAAAACCATTTTGGAGTAAGCTCCAGGATTTGTTTTTATTTAAGATCGCCCCCCTATCAACATCTAGGTTATTGAAATCACTGATTGCAATTACGGTGTGTAAGATGAATGATAGTTGATGATAGGGTGTGGAAAATGCGAAGCGACACATACAACCCCTTTTCACGAAGGGCCCCGGTTGGGGAAAAAATAAAACATAAATCCACATTTAGGAAAAAATGTTTCATGATTATAATTTTTTTCAGTTAAGGAAGAAACTAAATGCAGTAATAATAATAAGTTGTTTGTGTGTAGGAGAATAAGCTACTAATTTAATAGACAGAGACGTTAAATTACATTACCATGTAAAATTGGGTTGTTTATACTTTTTTGCTTGTTCGGCAAATATGTGAAAAAATATTCCCAACATTCAACTTCTATTACCTAGAAGGTTGTGGTGTACTGATGCTTCTGTCCTACAGTGCTACAAACAAGGGCGAAACCCACGAGAGCGGAAACGAGAAACAGAAGAGGCACAACAATAGAACGTGTGGCAAACCGGTTGAAATCTGTCCACGGGCGAGTCGGCGGACGCAACGGCAGCTGTTGGCCTCCGCGCCGCACACGCGTGTGGCATTGACGGCCAGTGAGGCGAGGGCCAGGTCGCGAGGCAAGCCAATGAGGTTGGCGGTGCGGGGGGCGAGCGAGAGGAGAGAGACCGGAGACGAGGCGGGAAGCGAGGCGAGGCGAGGGAGGCGAGGCGAGGCGAGGCGAAGGCGAGCGAGGCGAAGACGTGGCGAGGCGAGGCCGAGGCTGAAGCGAGAGGCCGACGCGATCGCCTGTGCGCGTGGAAGCGATTGGCGGGCGGGGGCGCGCCAGCGGCGGAGCGGCGGCGGTGGGCGGGTCGCGGGGGCGGGCAGGGGAGAGGAAGGGCGAGACGGGAGCCGGAGGAAGATTAGCTCCCGAGCAAAAAACGCGCCGGGCAGCAATCGTTGCGAACTGAACTGCGACAACGGGGCATGCGCTCACACACGCATACGCGCACACGGAATAACGCACTGCGAAGCATGCGACATCGCTCGAAGCGTTTTCAACTTTGGAAAGAGCGAAATGGTTGTGAGGTAACAAACTTTCTGCGCCGAATCACAACACTTTCAGAGCGAAAATAGAATGTCGTCAATACAATATGTTTAAGTGCGTTTCTTTACTTATTTCCTTCAAGCACTTCAGGGTTGCCACCTGCCTTATCGTTTCAGAGAAACGAAAGGTCTTGATAGCTTCAAATATTTGGTATATCACGATGCCAGTAACACACTGTACAACTATGAGCACTTCCGGGTGAACAAAAGTAAATCTCTCGCACAGACAGAAAGTGATTGCCACATAAAAACGACCATACAAAATTACTTATATCAATCACTGGTTAGTTAGGTTTCGAAACAAACGCGTGACTTGAGAAATCAGTCAAGAATGAAGATACGCTACACTTCCCCCACCCAGCAAAGATGTTATTTATTGTATGATTCCAACAAGTTATGTTTAGGCAGCGGAAAGTAGAATGTTCAATTGGGAACTACAGTAAAGCAAATGCAACGGCAGCAGTTCGTGAGTTGGGTCAGGATGTTTGGCCTGCAACGTGCAGAAGCAAGCGCATCTGTTCGCAGCCTTCATGGCTGGGCAACGCAGCTGCTGCGCGACCGTCCTCGCCTGTGCTACGTCGGTCTTTGTCACAGATGTCACCGCTCCATTCATTCACTAGAATGCTTTAGCAAGAGCGAAAGCACGGTACCGCAAATATCGTCGTTGCGCCTGCAAAAACAGCCACGTGCACCTTTTACGAAAATGAGTTATGCACACTTTAAGAAGGAAGAAACTCCTTACAATTGGTACGTTAATGGTACCTTAATCACACCCTAATTGAATAAAATATGATGGTGTGGTAACACATGCGATGTAACGAAGTGTTTTATGTTTCTCCTGTATAATGGCATTGACTTCATATTGCCTTTTTTTGCAGGTAGAGCGAGAAACACGATTTAATGTCAGTTCATGTAATACCTAAACTAAAATAAATATAATGTCTAAAACATTGATGAATTTTTACTAACGGATTGGTCCAATTCTAAATATTCTCAAATCCAAACAAGATTTTTGAAGTGCAAAATTGTTTTTCGTTGAATCTCCCGAATTTCAATTTATTCAAATTATTAATCACCAGGGTACCAGGGTTGAACAACTTGCATTTGTTTCATTCACTTATTTTCTTACATTTTGCACTATTTATACAACATTTAGGCGGTCATTTTGTTTTCTTCAAATACTTCGTGATTGGTTGTTGAATTTTGTAATTAAAAATGATTTTTTCATGATTTGTATGATAAGAAAGATGAATATTTTTTATTCAAGCTTTAAAGCCCCTATCCCAAAACTTAAAAACTTTGAGGATTTTTTTTTTCTGATGAAAATTTAAGCATTTATTGAAATGAGTGTGTTTTTAATTTTATATCAATATATCGGAATCGAGAAAGTGAAAATGAAATCCGTGCTTTGGCATTTATGAGAATAAATTGAATTCCCTTATCTCTTTTACATTATCTTACTCGCATACGCTATATCATACTGCGAATAAGAATAAACGTACAAACTGTTGGAAGAGATATTTAATCTTAATATGCCAATGTAATTAGGCTTTTATTTTAGAAAAATATAACAAATAATATGTGACAGCATCAAAGAAGACCACATGTTGGCCAAAGCATCAGCCAGTACCACAGAGACACAGTTCATTCCAGATGGACAATACTCAATTCTATAATTCTAGCTATCTGAAAGAATTTTAAATACCTCTGCATTTGTAATCGAGAGTTTTCCGAAGAATTCGTCACAATCACAGGAAAAGACATGCGCTCTCTCAGTGCTTTCATATACCCAAATACAAAACGCAACTTCCAATAATCGCTTCGAGGAAGCACTTCTCGGACACTACCATTCATGGATTGCTCTTGACCATCACCATCATTTTTTTGAAAGTGGGAGAATAATAATTGAATTATTTCGGTTGTCCAGGGACACAGCTAGAAAACAAACAAAGCTCTTCGTGAGACCATTTTAAGTCCTCGCTTTAGAACATCAAACTGACGCGTATGTATCGTAACAGTTAATGAAAATCTTGCTTTATTCATTTTTCAAATACATTTTCAGTGACATACATAGCTTGTAAGCTATTATAATATGCGTCACAATTGCGTAGGTTATTTTACAGTACAATATAATAACATGAAAATGAAATTGAACCTAATAAGAATAAAACATAATAAATTCCTCCAAGAAAGATACCATTCGTTCCAAACGGAGATGCCTATAAAGAAAATAAGGAACCCTTGTGTTTACGAAAGATACACTCCAATCAGTTATGTAACATCTCGAAAGGGGAGACCGGAGAAGTTAAATGTAGACCATTGTACTACTTGCTATATTACCAACTTAGTACTTTCCGTACTACATACTTAAGTGTGTGGACACGCTAATGCGCATTCCTCTTAGCATTACTCACTGTAAGTTCAAAACGTTGAACCCTCACAAATAGGAGAGAAAAAGACATAATCAAATACGAATAACTAGTTACTCGCATCGACGCTGCATTAGAAGCACTATGGTCGTTCTAAGAGGTCTACTGCGAACGGCGTCCGACGGAACACTGTCGCTCCGGCTTCCACCTCCACTGCCGCTCCGAGCCGCGCCACCCGGTCAGCCCCGCGCCTGCGCGAACGCAGCCCACCACGCGGCAATGTTTGCCGGGCCCAGCCTATCAGGGGCAGCAAAGCACCCCAACCACCTTGGACAGCATTATTTCAGATATCACCGAGTGGGACCTAGTTTTCGATTCCCGGCCAATCCATGTGGAATTTATATGTACCTAGCGATCTCTCGGTATGTATGCTCGGGGTTCGCCCATTTTCCCTCCCGCATATTCCGTCATCATTTGCTATCACAAAATTATCCGACCATCATCGATTGCTTGATTAATTATTTCGTGTTTCTTGTCAACTGCCAAGATCACTACTCTCGTGTGTAGTACTTGCTTCTCATCGGGAGGTGGTGGTGATAATTCGTCTGCTATCGGAGTTTTCCACATCAATGTATCTCCCACCGGGGGCACCATATCAGCCGGGATAAGCTCTAAGAGTGTGTGTGTGTGTGTGTGTGTGTGTGTGTGTGTGTGTGTGTGTGTGTGTGTGTGTGTGTGTAAGAGGAAGGACAGATCGAGGGCGGTCCGTCACCTTTTTTTTACGGTACTGCTCTGGAAATTGCAGGACACTTGGACCTCAATAAAGAAATAAAATCATTCCGGACATTTTATTTCTTGTAACTACTGCAATATCTTGCTATCACAGTGCTTTTCTCTGTCCTTTTATATTAAATCTCTAACCACTTCATTATTTCATGACAGACTTAAAATTGAATCTGTGGATTTTTAAAAGCACTTTGATGGACTGAATGTAGCATTGGCTAAGCAACGAAATGTGTTCCAAATTATTCAAAAACATTCCAATTCATATTGCCAGTTTCTCGCCTTAAATATGAAACTACTGTCACAGCAGAAATTATTGGAATATGACAAGCAAGTATTGCAAATTTCTTTTACAATTAAAATTAATGATTTAAGTTTAGTTATCTAACAACATATCATAATGAATATCTTCAATGATATTTGTCAATAACGTTTTTTCCACGTCTGTCCTTTTTCGATTTTCAGTGGACATTTCTACAAGGTTATTTTTAATAATACAAATTTTAAAACTAGTGGTGCTACAAAATGTTATATACTTTCTTGCACTCGTTAGTTTTCGAAACTTTTTAGTCTAGACTAGATTTACGGAATTGCTCTCCCAGCTGCTGTATACCTACAGAGTATACGCACAGGGTGGATACACACATTTTTTACATATAAGGACCTAACATACATTGTTTTTTTAGGTTTTCTTTATTTTCCGTCCGCTTATAGTAGAAGTGGAATTGACTTAAAAGGGTTTTTTAGAAAAGAAATACATGGTCATATTTCAAATTTTCATCGAAAAATTTGGAGCCTTTCTTGACAAAATATCGTGAAAATGCGTAATTTTGAACTTCATTTTCTTGCAACACTAAGTTTTGGGAAAAACTTAATTATATATCATTTGTGCACTTATGGTCACAAATGCAATAATGTATTAAAAACGCTTATTTCAAAAATCATACAAATTCATTCAAATTCCGCTGATTACATGTTATTCAGTACATTTAGCACTATCCATAAAAATTAAATAATAAAGTTATAAATTTGGAGTCGGTTTTTATTCTTTTCAAAATTGCCTTTATTCAACGAATAATTACATGAAAACTCTTTCTTTTTAATGTATACGACCTCATTTAAATATCAAATTTTATGTAATCTGGTAAAGGTGGCTGAGGCTATTACCTGCTGATGCTGATGTCATTGCAGTGCCTCTGACCGGGAGGTCCTAGGGTTCGATCCCGACGGTTGCAGGATTTTCGACACAAGCTAGACAGCTGGAAAGAGTTGAGCCGCTGTCTGGTGTAGAATTCTAACGGCAGGCTGCACTGATCTGATGTTTTCCTGGGTTTCTACGATCAACACCAGACAAATGCCGGAGCAGTACCTTAACAAACGTGTAATGGACCGCATGCGATCTTTCTTGTCAAAAGGCCAGACAGAGGCTTAGAGCTTGTCCAGGATGGGGCGGTGCGACGGAAATACTTGGGGAAAATCGACGGAAGCCGTCGTGGAGTTCGGCGCCAGATCTTACCGTCCAGGAGGGAAAGATCGCCGCTACCTCCTAAAATACATTACACTTAGGGGACTAACGACTTTAGCAGCTGACAGCTGGAATTATCAATATAACAATTGTATATAAGAATTGCATTTCAAAGAAAACTTTTTCTTCAGAACTGTAGGTGTAGGAAAAAGGCGAAAAAAATATAGTTGCGCAATTTTCTAAAATGCAGAAAATTCAATGTAAATTGCACTTGCCCTACTTTTATACTTGTTCTTTGCTATATTTTATAAAAAAATGTAAAACAAAAATTTGAGGTCTTTCAGGTGATCCCAAAATTGAAAAACTCGTTTCAAATTCATGGGGCCGCGATATCAACCAGATCGACAATAGACCATCAGTAGTGGTAGAAATTCTACTTACGGTTTGGACGCTGACATTGTTCACACACGCACAGACGAACGGACGGACAGACAGATGGACGGACGGGCAGACCAATGAACGTACGGACGGATGGATGGACGGAAGGACGGATGGATTGAAAGACAGACGGTCAGACGTTTTTCCGTAAACCAATTTTTCGGTATCGAAAACTCATAAAACGTGAATTCTATCTACACAACGTGTTAAAGGAAATTATTTTCTATATGTAGGAACAAACGTTATCTACGTCTTCGGTATCAAGGTCTAGAATAAGATTTAGCCAATAAATCTTCTTTTTTTCATTGCAGCAGTAGATAACTTTCTTCGTACTAGATATACAGCAGTACACCGCAGTATATAGCAGTAATATTATTTTAATATTGAAACAATTATCAATTCCTTAAAACTTTAATACGATTTGGGTGTACTGATAACTTTTGTACTTTAGAAAATTGATAGTTCCCAAATACACTCGTGTAGGTAGTGCTACATTTCATTTCGGAGTTCGATATACCGAATCTGACGGTTCCTTAGGTAATAATTGATATGTAAAAACTTCGATGTACAGAAATATTTATGAAGTTTGTGAAATTTTTTTAAACAATTTTGTAAAAATCGGGTTAAACGGAAAATTCTACAATAAATAATTAACCATTAGTTTAATAATTTTTACCACATATAAATGAAGTGTTACAGGAAATTAGTATTGTATACGTACCTGACGAAATACTAAATTGAAATTTAAAAAAAATTCTAATGTGTTGTTGGCACTCTGTTCAAAATACAATTCAACTTATTTACCTATACCAACATATTACCTAGAACATTTGTCTCAATCCAAATATCTGGCAAATGTTGAAAATAATTTATAGTATGTAATGTACATTTTTATTTCATTTACAAAGATTCAGAAAATGATATTTATAAATAGACACAATTTCCAATTTCCCAATAATTTAAATGGAAACGTTTTTAAACGTATTTCTCAAAGGAAAGAAAAATAATTTTAAATATTTATAAATAATTTTGGCATATGTAGATTCGATTTATGGAGGTCAAACTATATTATTTATTCCTAAATACATTTTTAGGAAAATTTTGGCCGCATTGACAATTTTTATGAATCTAAAATGAAAGATCAAAATATATTGTTTTTTATTAAGTCGGTTAATTGTGCTAGAAACTAAGGTTAAGTAACATGGCATACGGACAGGTTGACATACGGACAAACGGAAAGGTTGAGGAGGAAAAAAGTTTCGCTAACAACTTCGTTTAGCCTTTACGCGCAGTGTTGGCTTCCCAAATATTTCAATTAAAATGCAAAACTTAACATTTATTGGATGAAATTAATGAAAAATATATTGAATTAACTTTGTTTCCATTCCTATTCTATATTGTCCCTTTAAAGTTTTTTTTGAAAGAGAGGACATTTACAGGTTAAAAACTCCGGAACATTAACACGTCGTTCATGATTATCACATGTAACATTTTTTAGTTCTCGTTACACGGTAAATTTGTTAGCACAGATAATTTCTTGGATGCCCAAAGAATCCCGTAAAACGAACTTGAAACATAATTCTTCTCACTTCAAAAAAACAAAAAAATATATAAAGCAAAGGAACTCTGTGAATAAAATACCAGCCAAATTCTACATCTTACTAAAGCTTGTTCTTGAGAAAAAAACTTCCTGCGATAAGCGATTTATGCAGCTTTCAATTTTACATACATGCTGCTTTGAAGGTAAATTAAGATAAGGTATTTACAATCAACTGTATCTGTACTGTCTATGTAAGTTGAGAATTGACATTATTTTTTGTTAACGATTCTCTCAATATCACCTTACAGACTTTATTTGCATTACATGTTTTCACTTCTTTTTAAGTTCTGCACTTCATCGAAAAGAGATGCTGCTGTGCTTCAAGGCGAACGAGAACAACAAAACGCACTCGCAGTAAATACTAAAGAGGTGCTTAGCCATCTGATGCAACGTGTTTTTGTCTTTACTTATAAATAAAGTATCGGATGCTTGCTCTAAAGGTAAGTGCCCCGCAGTAGGCTTGTGGGTTGCATCCCCACATGAGACATTAATACCATTTAATAGTGGCGTCATTGGTAAATGCAAACTACTACAAAACTTCTAAAAACATATATTATTGTCCCAAAGAATTTCGTTTCTCTGGTCGCCAACATCCCATTAGAGATATACATAATGTAACAATGGCCATCATTTAGTTTTCGTGTCGCTTTGTTGTAAAGTCGTTATATTGTACACATAAAGTTAAAGTCAAAACGATTAGCATTTTTAAATGCCCTTTTCTCTCATTGGACACGTGTTGAGAGACCAAGATCGTAAAAAACCGTAAAGCATCTACACCTACGTTCGAATTGATGTTAAAAAGAATCCTGCATCTCTAAGAGACCGAGATAGATACGCACGTCGTTTGGCGGCGTCCTCCCAGCAATTGTTAACTCCCGGGACGCGTAACCCGCCTTGAGTCCGCAACACGCCTGTTAGCCACCAGATGTCGCAATGGTTCCTCTCGTTTCCTCTGACATTTTTATTTCTCTCGTACAAAAACGAGGGCTCTTGCTTCAACCTCATTTGCGTCCGCCCGCAACGGCTTCCTTGCGAGACCTCGAGGTCGTGGAGTGGCGCTCTGGCGACGGTGAATGCTAGAGTTGGAGGCTGAAGACGGTGGAGACGTAAGGTATGGATCAGATGGAAGCTTAATGTCTGTGTTGGACAGTAATATCACACAGTTCCCACAACAAATATTACCTAAAATCATATGCACTTTGTTAAATGGAGAAGGGGTCGAATGGAAACTACATTGTCTAACAGCGGGACTCGCATCTCTGGATATGTAATAATAAAATATTAAATGTCGATCCCAGACTGAAAACTAGAACCACTCAGTTGTCAAAAAGTGAGCAAATAATACGATGGCATATTAATTACCAAACTCTATTCTATGAATTTGAAGTCTACAATAAACAAATTATATGAATTAAAATTGTTTTATGTCATTATTGAAAAAGGCAAACGTAGTTGCATAATTTTGTCTATTTACAAGAATGTTTTACTTTTTACGGAATGAATTGTAACAGATATCAAAACACTTAAACAAACAATTTATATCAATACAAAACTCCTGGTCGCTTGTTTAATTATTTGCCTCAACATTGTTGAAAAATGTAATATATTTCATGACAACTAACATTTTATTAGCATCATCAATTATTCTAATTCAATACTGATAAATCAACTTTCTAAATAACAGTGGTTCAGTTGTAAATTCCAGTTTTCATACACCGCAAAAAAATTGCAATAAGAAATCATGGTCGGATAAATCTTTAATCAAGAGTAAACAACGCACTTGCTTTTAACTAACACGATAGAAAAGTTTTCAAGAGCGGTTGTGCAGTTTCCGAAGCAATAAAGGAGTCCACGAGGATAACAGGACGCAGAGGTCTTCGACCTTTTCCACATGGTCTGCGGGATGGCGGTTCCTAGAAGATCCTTGTTACTGGCTGCGTTGCGGACCTTTGCAGACGTCGTGAGGTTCTCGTGTAAATTACATCTCTCTAAAAAGGAATGCCCACCTCCAGCTCAGGTTACAGAAGTAGGAAGATAGCACAAGCAGTTGCGTACTAATCATGTGTTTGCCTTTTTGAAAACCATGGCCCACTTAAAGGTTTCTTAAAGGTACCGAAAGACCTAATTCAAAATAAAAGAGTTCTTTGGTAATCGATTAATGTTAATACTTTCTTCGAGGAAATATATATAATGGTTAATTAGAGCACCAAAGTTTCAAAACAATTTCTAAGATAACGTAATAGTGTGGGAAAACCCAAAAAAATGAAAAATTGAAACTGCGTAGCAATTTTTTTATGCGCAGATAAAAATAGAAAAGAACAAAAGAATCATGAAAAAGTAAGACTAATAATATTAGCATGGTAAGCATATATTCTACGCTCATGGGTTAATTGGTTCAATGATGCACATGAACACGAGTTGCTATTGAATGGGTTTTTAATAAGAACTATTAATGGATTAGAAGATGTTGACCGTTGAAATATGAAGCATCTGACGTGACGAAGCAAATCGTTCAACGTGTCTGAAAAACCTCATGATCTGCAATTGGTATTGATGCAGTTGATAACTGAAGGTTTTGTCTGATAGTTCCTGGCAATTGTCCTTCAAGATGGTTTTTTGGTGCCTTGTGAAATAATATGAGGAGAGAAGCGCAAAAGTGGTATGCAGGTATTTACAATATGATGTGAATGTTAAATTTAACGAACATGACAATGCAGGCAAGATATGAAAATAAAACTCTCAAGGGTCTCATAATAAATTGAAATAAAGCAATTATATAATGTTTAACAAAAAATGAAGAGAAAACTTTTCGTGTTTTAGTATATCAAATCAAAAATTAACAAATACAATTTTTGCCGCAGGTAACGCAGGAAAAGAACATATTTGTGCACAGAGTGCATATGTTATGTACGAATGCCAGGTTTTAGCAAGTTATCTTTACATCTTTCAATACCTAATTTTTAAGGAGAACTCTAATAATCTGTAACTTTTTAAATTTACTCACATATAATTTTAGTTGGTCTTGAATACAAGCAAAGTAGATTTTCATCCCTTAACTCGTGCATTTTTGTATATGACTGGAATCCTGCAAGAATGCCCTGAAATAATGGAACGTACTTTTTTGTTGCCTTGTTAATTATTAAAACAATAATTTCCTACTACGTTATTCAACGTGATCAGAACAATATGCTCCAAAGCACATTCCTCTTTCCGTTCTGGTTCATGAACTTCCGTAAATCTTAAAATTTCTGTTAAATCATTGATGTAGAGCGTATGGCATCTCGTTCGGCATGCTAATTTAGAATGGTCGATTTAGAAAACAGTATTCATTATCTATAAATTTATCTGTAACACTTCTGGGATAGAAAAAATACGCACCTTCTCCATTATCGATAAGTATTTTGAATTCACATGTTAATAATGTTCATTTCTTTTTATGTAATATTATTTCCTCAGCCAATTAAATACTGTAGCTACGAATATAGTATTTAATTGGATTTGTTAAGAAGGATGCACCTTACAAAATTATTAGAAATAAACAAATAATATGTGAATTAACCTGTAGCTATGATATTTCTTAACATTATATTGTTTTTACAGCATTGTAGACATTTCTTTGAAACTTGAAAGTGAAATAAGCTGAGTTACCACTTTTTTTGTAAATTCATTTGTAAGAAGTTATAATGTGCGTTAAATGACAGATGTGTTTCTCACTTGATATTCAAAAAAGTTAATTTTTCAACTTTTTGGGGGGGAGGGATATCCGCCGTACAGAAAAATATGCTTTTTATCAGATAAGCAAACATACTCTCTGTTTATCAAGTACTGAATTACAAGAGAGGATCATTTAAGTTTGTGCTCTTGCAGAAATCGTTTTGAATGTTTCCCCATCTTATAATATACTGTGGAACCCTTCCATTGATTCGAAAGTCTTGACATTGTATTTTCACATCTTTACATTTCAGTTCGTGGCATTGCAGGTTTGAATATCGGCAAAGATTGTAACTAGTAAACTGAAATGTATGTAGTGCGAGATATTGACGAAAATGTTCCCTCATTTTTTGTAGTTCAACAATTTTGTAGTTCTGTATTATATGGTTCAGATACTGAGAGTAATTAAGATGTTTTTCTTATGAATCTGCCTCAATAGATAATTACGTAATCGAACATAAGTTTAGAACGATGAGAATATTGTCTTAGTTCCTACATGCCTGTGCGTTTCAAGAATGAAAAGCTGGTAAATACGATATCCGCCGTACAGAAAAAACATAGAAAAGTAGCCCGGAAGACATGAAGAATATTATATTGTTTTTTAAATCAGCCTTGAAAACCTGCCAAGAGTCCAAATTTGGACAACCACAACGAAGCACACAGACACACTTTGGCGTAGGTTCTGTCCGTCAGCGACCAGGCGCTGCTTCTCCCATTAAGCAATCGGGAGCGTTGGGCGCGTGCGGGGCGGCGTCACGGCGCAGGCATCCGCCGAGGGGTCGAGCGCCACCTGCGCGCGTGCGGCGGCGTGCGTGCCAGAGCCCGTGCGGCGCGGCCTATCGCGCTTCCAGGGCGGAAGTTGCCACACGCGCTCGCGCCGCGCCGCGTCGCCACCCCCGCTGCACCTGCGTACCCCACAAGCGCACCCCGCGCTAACGAGCGCAGCAGATAAGGCGCGAGGAGGAGCGCTGTCGGCGGTGGTGGTTTCCAATTTGCCCAAGGGCAGACGCGAGTGAGGGGCAGTCACAGCTCGAGTTGTTGATGGTGTTGTTCTTCTTCTTTCGTAGTAATATTGCAGACTCTAACCCCCCTCCATGCGATTTTTCTGGCCGGAAGGCTACGTAACTTTTTCTTTAAACGGTTTTCTTACCTTCAAGAAATTTGTCTCGTAATTTATTAACCATTAATCTTCGTGGATCACAAATTTAAAAATAGCTAGAAGCGTATCCATCAGGTACCAAAACATTGCTTCTTGTATATATTTATCCATATTAATATCATGTAATCAGTTAGCTTCATCAACAATACACTGATCAATATCAAGTTTCTTTGCATGAATATCCATCTTTGTGGAAGTATCCAGAAAGAAAAAATCTAGAAAAGAAAAAAATCCATCTTATGGGGTGATTGTCATTCAGAGACTGTTCCATTTGCATAACAATGTCTGCAAATTGGGTATTGAAAACAAATCATTGCATGTTTTCTGTAGTTGGTGAGTGAGTAGGACTCAACGTTAGAATTTCTATATCTGAGTAGGAGGAGGGCTCCTCCCGACTTTTCTCCATGACTAGTTCGGCACCGTTCTTCCTATAGTGCAAAGGTACATGATTAACAAGCGGAGTGACGTGAGGTGATTCTATGCTATTGTACGTTCATGCATACGCAACAAAGAGAGGTTGAAACAGAGTGGTTAAAATAGTAAAAATGAAGGAATTAAACAATTGATTCACTCAGAAATTATCTATTTATTGATGAGTCTTCAAAGAGTTGATGATAAATGTTTACATTTTTGTCCATGAAAGAAGATTAATACGGGAGTTCGCAGAAACAAAATTAAAGTTCAGAACGTTGTGATTGATTAATATTGTAACTAAAGCTTTATGAAAAATAACGGTACGCTACATATCAGAGCATGGATCCTGACTCACTATGTAGTCATTAACGTTTCTAAATACAAAAATCTGTCAGAACGTGATATATCACTTCCTTAATTCAGTTTTATGAAAGAAGGATACCGATGTCCTTTTTATTAATTGGTAGTTGGTTTATTACAATGATTAAGTATTTTGCACGGCAATATGTGTCTAGGTCAAAGACCTTTAATCGTTTCCTATAAGTCCGACATTCTAAAGCCTACTCTCTACAATTCTGAATCCATCTTCGAACTTATTAATGAAGGCAAATCCTTGTGTGAGATACAAAAAATCAAAGTTTATGCCACAGTATTATTTAAATGTCTTATACCTCGAAACAGTTGCGCATCTTAGCAAATACACCTAACTGTTTGGTGGGAAACACTGAAGCGACTTAATGCAATTATTAATATTATCAAAAAATCCATAATGCCATAAATGGTAAATAAATTGTGGCATATGTCTGCAAATTAATCAAATTAATAAAAATAACGAATTAACCACAATGTGTCAAGACTCACCAAAACGTGAAATTTCATGAATTGAGAACGTTAGAGAGTAAATAATGGTATCTGGCATTTCGCGCTGGGTAGGAATGTGCAATGCAAATCCACAACTTTCAGGAAACGACCTGCGTATACCATAACAAACAAGTGAGTTATATTTGCCACATTTGTTTTTGTAAAAACGTTGAATATAGAGCGAGCTACAACCCCCTCCTTTCCCAAAGCCTATAATTTTGTATTTCGCTTAAGTTAATACCAATATTTTCACCATTTTTTAACACTGATGTTTATCTACGTATTGTTAACAAGTATTTGAAAATATTTTTTAAGAATAAGTCGCTAGGATAATTGGTATAAATGCCGGTTGGTATTACTGGTCAATTTGTTGAGACTAGGATACATGATTTAAATGTCTTTATTTATTTATTGTGATTATGTTCATGTAGAAATTAGGTGGGAGCTGAGCTTCACTGCTCATCAAAATAGCCTCTTCTCCCCACAACCGCTCGGCGCGGTGGCGTGGGCCGGCTCACGCGCTGAGGAATCCAGCAGCGGGGGCGGCGACGGGGACCCTCCGCCCCCGCGAGCAGCGCATCGCCCTCGGAGGGCGCGCTGTCTCCCAGAGGGCGCCGTAAAACCCGCCCCGTCTCGGCCGGCGCCGTCGCGACTCCGGCCGCTCGGCCGTCTGCCACTGCCACGGCCTCCGAGACGATGAGGCGGCCGATAGCGCGGACGCGGGAGAAGAACACGGCGAAAGCTTGCGGCTGATGAGGTAGCAGAGGAACGAACAGCTGGAGAAGGCGGCAGGCGAGAAGAAGGAAAGAAGACATTATTCGGAGTATCTGAGAGTAGGAGTTGCGAAGAAGAACGTATGCGTGTGAAAATATCAAAAATATAAACGAACATAAATATATCGCCGAAGGACTTTAAGACTTTCCCTGAAAAATTATTTTCAATTTATTTTAGTTTCAGTACAAATTTTGTTTTAAATATCGAATTGTAGAGGAATTTAATCTTATTAAGATTAGTGTTTGCCTACGTGCATGGTAAGATTTAAGCTATTCGAGATGATTAATTTCCACATAAGTCGAATTATTTTTATGACATGCGCATAATTATAGATATTCTCACAGGATATTGTTAGTCGATTACGAGGTACCTTAAAAGCAACTACTAAGACAAACCATTTTCAACAAGTATGGTTAGAGTTCAACAGTTTAAAAACTCGTCGTATTGGCGAACGTTCTAATGTACTAGGTAAGACCCCTTAAGAATACTCATGAAAACATTCTTACGGTCAGCCGATGAAAAGTTCATAATTTTGCTGTAACCTTTACCGTCCATAATACTAAAAACGGAAAAGCAGGGTTGAGCCAGAAGGATCCTTCCTTCAAGTGGAGAATGCTCTCAGAGGAGCTCAGCCGGTTCCCCGGGGTGGCGCCCTTCCGAGAAGGGCAGGGGCGCTCGGATTGATAAACTCCGAGGCCGAGCAGAGACGACCTGTCAGAGGGGCGCGGGCGCCGCGGGCGTGAATGGCGCCGGCCGAGAGGTTTACGGCGACACCACCCACGCGCCCCGCCACGCCCTCCGTAATGAAGTCGCGCTCCTCAGGTAGCGACACGAGCGGCCCCTAATACGCGTCGCCCGCTTTATTAGCGCCTCCGCCGCCCCCGGCCTCACCCCATCGCGACGCCCATTGTCCCGGCCGCACGCCGCGCGACGAACCGTTTTTTTGTCGCGACCGAGTGGAACCGCCGCGGAGGAAAGGCCCTGGATGATGGTGATGGTGGTGGTGATGGTGATGGTGGTGGTGGTGGTGGTGGTGGTGGTGGTAATTGTAATGATGATGATGGTCGAGTTGGGGGTGAGGCTGATGATTGTAGTGGTGGTAATGGTTGTGGTGGTAATCGTGATGGTTGTGGTGGGGGTGATACTGGTGGCAGTGGTGATAGCGGGGGTAGTGATGCGTGGTGATGGTGGTAGTGACGGTGTCGACGGTAAGGTGGCGGCGGCTGCGGTGGTGGTGATGGTGGTGGTGGTGATGGTGATAGTAGTGATGGTTGCGGTAGAGGTGGTGGAGGTGGTGGCGCTAACGACGCACTTGCGATAGCGAGGGCGAGTGTGAGTGATGGAAATAGATGATAGGTTGATGAGGATTTTATAGCCTTTCGAAACTGTCTGAATGGAGGGTAAAGACGTTCGTAGGGCTTCTTTTAACAATATTAATTAGACGAGAGGTAAGGTGACAATTTTGTGGTTATAGTGGGATTGTAAGGATGTGAGACGAAGGAATGAGAGTCCTGACAATAATTGAGAACGCAAGTGACAGCGATGGTATATCCCAAATGAAAGTGACGTGCAAATGTAAAGGTAATGACGGCAAAGATTGTAGTGGAAACTAAAAGGTTGGAGAAGAGTGTAAGGTGAGTAGATTGTTGGGGGACTACCCGGAGAAACGAGAGAAAAGCAGATTAAATGAGTTTAAGAAACGACGGCGATAGTAAAGAGAAAGGTAGGATAGGAGAGAGTGAATAACATCTGATAATATGTGAGATACGGTGAGGAAGAAAGATGCGAAGGAACCTGATTGCGACAAGAGCGACAACTATTATGTAAGGGGTAAATAACACAATTCTCTTCATCTCTAAATGGCACTTCTTGCACCTCGAGAACTCTACATGTATTAACAAAATTGAACTAAATTAAAAATAATTTCGTATTGCTTCACCTTGCGACATAGTGACGATTCGCCGGAACTAGAACGAGACGGAGAGAGAATGGACAGAGGCAGGGATGGCTTTGATGATTTTCAGAGCAGTGGTAAGAGACAAGGGCGATGTAGGTTGGGGCGATGGTACGGATGCGGGTGGCGGCGGCGGCGGCGGGGGCTGGCGCGTAGGCGGCGGCAGGGGTGGCGGCTCGACCCGATTGCATCTAGGGGAGCGTGTGGAAGCCCTTCTTCTTCTTTTTCGGCAATGACTCTAATGTCTCTCGTGCTGTGACTGAGACATTCTTATTGGGGTTGTAGGTGTCCCTCTGTTTTATCAGGAGTCGCGGCGAACATTTTCAACAGGAGGTTGCGTGGAAGAAGGGTTGTTTATTTTTACAAGTAATATGAATGCGCATTCTTTCTTTGAGAAACACAATGGCGGCTGAAACTTTATGCTTTCAGAATTTTCTCGTCTCTTTGTGACAGGAAGCAGCGAATGGAAACATAAAGGGCTTTGAGAAAAGAATGACAAGCTCTAATGAAGTCTGTAACATCGGATGAGACGGGGAGGAGTTCCTGATAAATATCCTGGCAGGACGCCAACCTTTCGAGATTTCTATGGGCTTAAGAGAAACATATTCTTTCACTTGATTATTCGTGTACCACAACGCAGTGAACGTCATTTAGAGAGTAAATGTACGAACATATCTCTCGTCTTACCTTATTCCTCCGGACAGCTAATTTGCAACATGTGCATTTAGAGTTCGATTCTTGATGGGCACTCTCAATTTCTTGTGCTGTTCGTAATTACAACTAAAAATTTGATTTTAGGGCATTCGGCGATAATACAAGACAGGCAGACAAACATACAGATAGATACAGAGAAAGACAGACGTTTTGAAAAAAGCCGATATCAGGAGACCCCAAAACGAGTATTTTATTTGAAACCTCGAAATCGATTTTTCGCAGAAGTAGTATATAAAAAAAGGATTCTAGACCAGATTCCAATAGTCCATATTATTTTAATTTTTAAATATTTCCATTATTTGTATTAAAACTCCAAATTTTAGAATATATCTCCTGTATTTCTACACTTTTATTCTAAAATACCAATTGTAGCTTGATTCAGTTTCGATAAACCGTCCATTTTATTAAGGAAAAATTGTTATTTATTAACATTATTTTATAAAATAATTTTCATGTAAATGGACAATTCTTTCGAAACTGAATCAAGCTATATATGTTAAGATTTCAAAGAAAATTACTGAATTAATGAAATAATGTGAATATTCGATGTAAGAAACGTAGATACAGAATTTGGAAATAATGTTGTTTTGGATATAAAATCTGATAAACCAGGTCAGATTTTTAGTGTCTTTTTACCTGTTCGATATGCTAATTGTTTAAAATAATAGAATTTTAAAGATCTAAAATTTAAGAATATTACATTAGTGTATAAAGAATTTATGGCAAAGGATATTATTAAATTGAGTTTTTACATGATTGAAACGCTAAAAGGTACTTATATTTTTAATAAATATACATAATATATAATAATGATTTTAAAACAATACGGTCTATGTTAGAACGAAAAATGTGAGTATTTTGGAATCTGTATTAGACCTCATAGTACCTCAATGAGTGAGTATTTTGTGATAAAAGTATGAAACTATGGAAATATTTAAAATTAAAATAATAAGGTATCTGAATCAGACTTCAACGCACCTCAACGCATAAAAATGAGAGTATTTTGGGTAAATGTATGAAAATACAGGGGATTTAAGGTAAAATTCGGAATCTTAAAACAAAAAATGGAAATATTAAAAAAATTAAATAATGCGATATATGGGACTCTGGTCTAGAATCCTTGTTTTATATACTACTCGCAGCACTACATAATTTTCTCTACACTACATGTATTACTCCGCATATACGCACGTATACGATTGATTGATTAGTGACTCCGGGTGCGTCAACAGGGTACATATAACAAAATTAAGCACTAAATTAAGTTCATTATGTTATGCAATCAGAATTCTATCAAATTCTGTCAGTCTTCACGCAGATCGTTGCGTGAATTTTGTAAATGTACATTCACGCCTGAGATATGGTATAAAATTCTGGGGAAACTTATCATGTTGTACTCAGACCTTTAGATTGCAAAAGAAATTTATTCGAATAATAAAAGAATTCCATCCGCGTTACCCTTGCCACCCTCTCTTCATTGAGCTTGGAATCTTACCACTGCCTTGCCTATATATTTACGAATCTGTAATATTTGTCAAAAGTGACTTACTTAATGGTGGTAACATATTGTCATGCAATACTGATATTTATAACTACAACACATGTCGTAAAAATCACGTTCATCAAGTGTCAGTATCAACAACTCACTGTCAGAAATACACAAAGAATACATGTACGTTACTTTACAACGCACTGACAGATGACATTAAACAATTAAAGTCGATTCACAAATTTAAGTTAAAAGTGAAATATTTTCTGCTGCATAACTGTTTCTATACAATTAGAGACTATAGTGATTATCAAAAAGAAAAATAATTTTTATTTTAACAAAACATTGATATATGATGAATTACTTTACATTTGCATTGTATATTTTTTAAAAGACTTAATATGTTTGTAACAAATAATGTACTTCAGCTTCCGGGTCAATGACCCCCATCTCGATAAGGTTTTTGTCCAGTTTCCCTGCTCCAAGGAGCAAATGCTGAGATGACCTCTTGTTTTGCTTCTGGACGTAAATGTAGCATCACTATGCGCATGTTTTGTTGAACTCTTCTTTGGCTTATAATGGTAAGAGTAGAGGTAAGGGCGAGTTGTTATTTTGTTAGCAATGCAGAAAAATCATACTTGCAATTCGTATACCGATGCAAATAAGTTTTCTATAACTCAGAAACGAAAATGACTATTTTTCAAATATTGCTAATCTTTCGATTTTTAAAATTTATTTTTAAAATTTATTTTTAAAATTTATTTTTAAAATTTATTTTTAAAATTTATTTTTAAAATTTATTGTTAATTATTTATGCTAAAATTTTACTCATCTTTCAACTATTTATAGTTTAAATGACAGGAAGGGATTCTGGAACTCAAGAAAACGTGCACAGATAATCTTTTGCCTCTTACGTCACATACAGTTTTTACCGTTTTTTTAACTGAATAAATCTAAACAGCGAAAGTCGTTAGTCCCGTTAGTATATTACATGCGTTTTCCTCCGGGGGTGGCGGTAATCTTTTCCGGTGAATGGCGAGATCTGGCGCCGTGCTACATGTCGGCTAAAGGAGATTTCCTCAGACAGGTATTTTCCACCAGCAGGGCACAGCCCGGAATAAGCTTTAAGCTCGCGACCGGTCTGCCTCTCCACGCATGTGTAGTTTTGTGATGCACTTAAGTGTGTGTGTGTGTGTGTGTGTGTGTGTGTGTGTGTGTGTCAGGGGTGAGGCTGAATCAAGGAAGAGGAAAGAAAGATGCCGCGCGGTCCGTGATCTATTTGTAGGGGGTACTCTTCCCACATTCGCAGGGTGTTGACCAGAGAAATCACAGAAAAATGCCGATCGGAGCACCCGGTCGCTAGAATTCTGCTCCAGACAGCAGCTGAATTCAACCTTGCTATCTAGCTAGTGTTCAAACTCCTGCCTCCTTCGGGACTCGAACCCGATCATAGGCTCTGTAGTGATATCAGTTGAATTCCGGAGCCGTATCAGTTGGTTTTATGCACACGAGGAAGTACAAATAAATATTGTTTGTTTCGTACAATAAAATTGGAGTGAAATTAATTTTATGAACGTCAAGATGTATGATTGTATTATTTGTATGGTAATTCATTTAGTTAATCATTAAACAATAGTTTGTTATTCATATTTGTATATTATTTACAATAACACGGAAGCAGTACCAAATAACACTGTTGTACAAGTATGCTCATCTCCTCGTATTGCGTGGAATGAGGTTTGCATTGCACTGCAATCTTCTAACCGCACTGGTCGTGTTTTGCATATGTCTCGCAACGCTGATGAAAGTAGAACTTTGGTGCCTACAAAAAATAAAAAAATAATTGAACTAAGTGTTCGGTGTCGAAATGCCGCCTATGACCTCAGTACACCTGAACATCATTTAACAAAGTGTGTTGCCATCGTAACGATTAGCTCTAAGAAGCAGAACAAGAACCGTTCGGTAATATTTTTATCAAAATCAAATTTTCACACAACGCTATTGAACTCAGAATTTAAATAACAATATTCAAAGTCCGCCACTTACTTTCAATTTTCGTTAATGAAACATCAAATGTGATGATGAATGAAATGAACGTTAATGTTTGATCAAAATCACCTTATTTCACGTTTTCATTATTTTTCGGATCTCCTAATACTAAAAGAGAAATTAAAATTTCGGAATATTATCAAAAACCATTTTTTAATAAAGAAATTTTCGAGAGAAAATATTAGGAGTAATTTTTGAGAAAATTTGTTTGGGACTATTGAAAATCTGTCATTTTTTCTTCCTCGGCCTCACTTCTAAACGAACACTTCGAACTCTTTATATCTTTATTAGAGATCATTTGAATATTTTGGGTTAACAAATGCACTAAATAAATTTTTAATGTTAATATAAGAGAGAGACGAAAAGTTCCAAAATTTTACATGTGTACATTATTCATATTGTACTGAGGGAGGAACATGTCTTATAATTTTGTGCCTCATAAATTTTACAAAAAAATGTAAATGTCCTATGGTACCCGCTTAGCGTACTCCTCAGAAACAGAAGATCCATTTCAAATTTGCTGGATTTTGAGTTCATCAAGATCAATAGGGAAGTAAAGTCATCGGAATAAATGTTACAAATTCATCTTCAATATGTCTATGCGATAATCAGTCATATCTACTTTAACATTTGTTATTCATATTTATACGAAATCTATATTATGTTTCATAGTTTCACGATCACATTTAAAGTACCGCTAGTCAGTTGCAGTTAAATGTGGAACCGCGATGACAAGTCTTTTTAGCAGTTCTATGTCTTTAATGCAGTCCACAATATGAACCTCAGTGACCTTGAGTCTCCGGTGGGAACAGGAAGATGTGGCGAGGGCGGAGGGAAGGCAGAGAAAAGCGCCTCGGCTCCACTGCAGGTAAAAAAGACGAACGCATTTCTTTCCCTATCCCTGGTTCGGCATAAAATTATTTCCTTGTCAAGGATTAGACATTTGTCAAAATGTTTATGATGCTGAACTTTTTCTCTTACAAGTTGGGAATTGTTATTCTCCTGTGAGAGAAGTTTAATCTAAAAGTAAAAAAAAGGGGAAAAAAGTGCAAAAGGAATTCTTTATACTTAACGCTAATTTCATGGTATGTTGTACTTGGAATAATTTTCTTCTGTGTTAATAGGAATCGATAAATTTAATTTTTGAGAGAATTTTAGAATAAATGAACTACTGGGGTTTACATTACCATACTTAAAATAAAAAAAGCACTGATTGAATGGTTTCATCAGAATCAGCAAATAATCAGATGATGAAGATAATGAGCATCAAACAGAAATGTTTATATTACTCTTTGCCATTATTATTTAAAAAAATCAAAAAACAATAATTTACTTTTGAAACAAGTATTAAATACATTCATTGCGTTATTGTTCAAAATAAATTCACACTTTGTCCTCAAACAAGCGTTTAAGAGATTGTGACTTCAAGTTCTTAAAAACGTACTTCAGAGCGAAAAAACGTGTTCACGCCCAACGACTTTTCAATGGTCCAGGGATAATCTCATCCACTTCCACTGCATTCACCGCGCCGGTCGCACGTGAATTACACCGGGAGGGATCGAGAGTCCTTGGGCCTGTACCGCGCCACCCTTCCTCGCTCCTTTCATTGCTTGTTTCCACTTGTGAGCATCTCTGAGAGCACCTCCTGAACCCATATTTATTTCATTTTTTTGCTTCCATTCCCACACTTTCCCCATCAGTGTTTTTTAGAATGAAAAAAATTACGTTCTCATTCAAAAGCAGAGGTGACAAAAATAATCAACAAAATGATTCTTGCATAACTGTGTGTAACCAGTTTACTGTAACAGAATGTGCTATTAGGACTCCAGCCGTTACCAGAATTTATATGTTTCACCTTCGGATATTGTGTCGGAAGAATACTTTAGGTAATCTACGTATATACTACAAGAGTCACTTTTGCAGTCTTGATTCTATAAGGAATAATTGGAATATCTGCTTGAACTAAAATGCGAGGATCACCTTGGAGATTGAACTATAAATGTCGTGTTGCAGATTAATGCCGACTTGGGTTGGCAACATTGGACAGAAGGATACTTAACTGGCCGGAATAGCAGGTTCCACTACTACGTGCTTAATGTCGGAATTTCTCGGCCTTCCTTAAAACTAAAATACGACGGCAGCAATACTTTTATAGGATGGTCTCCAGGTAAAATATCGGCAACCAATTACAAACTTTGAGGCCAGCAGGCCTGCCGACCGACTACCGCCGCCCTTCCGAAATATTATGACCAGTGACTAACGATGGTAGCGCCACTTGTCCTGCGGCGACGAAGGGCGGACTACCAACCTTCGCAATAAATCACTTGCTAATGAAGCAGCTTTCAATATTTATGGAAGTTTTCAGTATGAGTATGTGAATAGCATCGTGTATTGGAGTGAAATGAACACAGAACTATCTCTATTGTTCTTAATGTCAGTGTAAAGTGTTAAAATGGTATCCAGAATAATTTAAAATACTTTACCTGCACATAAATTATTAGGAGACTTCGTACACATTGTTGGAAATTGCTCTAAAATAAATGGACAGTTTCTCCATCATTTATATCTTAGAATATAAAAAATGTAAAATGATTCGTATAACAACATTATTACAGTACCCAGTTTTGCGCTTCTTCTAGATTTATTACATTCATTTAAGGGTTTGAGGCATTAAAAATGTAAGTCACGCCAACATTACCGTTTTGCTATGCGTAAATGTAACTTTCTCGATTTGGATGAATGTGTGGCTTTTTTGCTACTGTATACGTCGTTTTCATGTTTATTGCTGTTGATCATGCATAGGCTCTTGATTTAACAGGTTGTTTCTGTGAACTCCTCAAGGTGAATCTAGAATGGATTACCGACTATTCGTAAACTATAAGTGAACTCTGCTCCCAAAGCCCATCCCACGTCATACAAGTTCAGTAGGTTTTGCAGACCAATACTTGTGGGAAACCTCCGCTCTTTGGAGTTCTTTAGAAGTCCGAACTGCACGCGCTGAGGGATTTGCGACATAGCGAAACATGGCTTTAGATAAAAACGGAGATCCGGGACTAAATGACGTTTGAAGCCAAAAGGTTTCAGTATTTTTCAACATAGTCACGCTTAGTATTTACGCCAAATATAAATATGCATGTCTAGTTATCCCTCAAAACCATTGCATCTTTTTTGAATGAAATACCCAATTTAACACAAGCACATACTACATTCGTGACTAAACAACCTCGCTTCTATGAAAAACGTAAAAAATATATTTCATTCCCGACCTTTTGCATCCAAATGTCTGCCTCGATGATCCTTCATTGACACCGTCACATCATTCTGCATCGGAAAATCTGAAAAGAAAAAAAAGTGGTGAGTGAACTGGCAAATGCACGAGACATTTTCCAGGCATCCGGCAACAGCGGAAGATACGCACGAGCGAAGGACACCCGGGTCGCTTTGTCGGCTTCTCGCGCTTCAGAAGACATTCACGTCTGTTCAACGACTGCGCCTACTGGCCGGCAAGCCTCCAATAACGAAGACAACCGCGCAAAAAAGAGCAGGAAACTGGTCTTTATGACCTACAGTAAAAGCAACGTGCTAATTTGGTATAAATCTGTACACATGCCTGACGATTGCAGATAATGATGCTTAAGTTTTCAAGAAAAGACAGGCGGCAATAGAAAACGAACGCACAGAATTATAAAGCACCCTACAAACAGAAGATTAAGCAGTATAATGGGGATAACTTTCGAAGTCATGAAAATTTTTTAATATTTACTTATAACTGTTAATAATTTTCTTAAACCCATATTAATTATTATTATTATTATTATTATATTATATATATATATATACTAAAATATAGCGTAAAATAAACTAATTTTTCTCCGACTTTTTAAAATGTCTCTTGTACCGTTCTGGTTTTCATCTATTCATTTTAAATATGTATAAGATAAAATAATTAACATTCAAAAATATTTTTGAGCTAATTAAAAATACTCATCTAAACTCGTTAATCAATGTATCGTAGATTTTACTTAAGTATCAATTTACTTACAAAATTTAATCTGAAATAACGCACAAACATTGCAGGCAAACATTTTGCACGCCTTTTGTGATAAATGTATTCTCAAATTACAGCCCCTGTAAATATTAATGACAAATTACTAATACTAAGTTACGAAAATTATTCCTTTATTGTGTTATTTTCTATTCACCAGATCAAAAAAATTAAACCACGAGTAAGTGAGACAGAGCTGTCTGCAATATTATGTTCTGTAATATATTTTACGGATCTGTAATATCTTAATGCGGATTTTTAAACACAATAAAATAAAATGTTAATTATGTACACAAATATCCCTAGGTACGTCAGTTTTGACTTATTTCTGAAACGATATAGAACGTTAGTAGGTGTTAAGTTCCGCGACTGACCTAGTACTTCAAACATGCACAGAAAAATGTATTGGGAGCTTTTTGCAGCTTAACATTTAAAACCAGCGCCATTAGTTACATAGTAATTTTCCCAGGCATTTTGAACATTTCTTGCCCTACTGAAATGTGTAAGTAGAATAGAATATAAATGTGACGTATTATTAAACATATTTTGAAAGCGTTGATGAATTTACAACGGCGTACAGTTGTGTTTTTTCAATAATTTTATTACCACCCGATAATCGAGATTCAAAATGTCAATTGTTACAAACCTGCCCCGAATTAATCGATAATTGGCAAAACAGGTATGAATTATGATAATTGTCACTACAAGAAGTTTATTTCTACACAGCTTATTCAGCGAGGTATGTTATGTTTGGCGATATTGTGTGGAAATAAGATAATTACAGTGACTCGAAAGTGCACACATCTTTCATCAGTCTTAGAAACTTCCTTCCGGCAGTCTGATCCGTGGTAATCACATACCAGCCATTCACTGTCATTTGTACTTCACATACGCTAGCCACCTCGTGTTGGCTGCGTGTTTGCTTATTCATTCGGATAATGTTTGAAAAGCTGTTCGAAGCTGTTTTTACTTCTTAATCCACCCGTTTCTAATTATGTGAACATTACCTGGCTAACTCGCGAATTAGACAGATTCGAACATTACCTGTAGCTTATACTACGCCGTGAACACGAGTGTTTTAAGAATAAATCACAAAACGGCTGCTGAGAGCTGCAGCGTAAACGTTCGCAATGACAGGAACCGACCCACCCGAAACACTCCCCAAACCCCACCCCTCGGGAATCCCCTGCGGAGGAGCCACCGGAGCCGCCTTCGCCCCGCGGCGCGGGGTTTGAGTTATTTCCGCGTTGTCCACAAAAAACGCAGGTGCTCGACAAATTTACGATCGGAACGTGCCGGCGGCGCAGATGCGGCGATAACATCGGCGTGTCGCCGCCTCGCCGGCCGCGCGGGCGCCGAGGGCGGTGCAGGGAGGACGAGCAAGGGAGGGGGTGAGGTGCAGGGAATCGCGTGGGTTGTGCGCTTTGGAACGCAAGGGAGTACAATAGGGCGCTCCTTGAGGATGCTCTTAGTGGAAGTATCAGCAGAAGTTGGACAATATCAGACATTTCTGTAACTAACAAGCATAACAAGGCCATGGCGCCTTAAATAATTTATTACTGAAATTATTTGAAAAACGAACCAAAATTTCCCTGCATTTGAAAATTTTGTGTAATATATTTTCATAGCAAAAAGAACTTCTTAAATGTAAAAAAGTGTAAGTATTAAAAGAATGAAATTAAATTTTCTTTTATAAATCAGAAAACAGTTTAATTAGTTGCATTTAAGGTTTACTTTAAAGTTAATATAAAAGCGGCATTCAATATAATTAGCCATAGTTCACTGAAGGGCAGAGAAAAACAGCGTGCTCCCAGCACTGATTTGTTTTGCCAAACAATTCAGAACATCTGCAAGGAGTAAATTAGATCCATCAATCTGATACAAAAGATACAATCTGATGCAATCTGATACAATTGAAAATATACTCTTCGGCTGATTTTAAGAAACTTTGATTTAATTTAACTGACTTTTAGAGTAGATTGTAACTTATAACGTTCCTTGCTTTTACAATACTTTGATTTTGAACACTAAAAAGTGAAGAAGATTAAATGGCAAACAGAAATGGTTTGTTACTTTTTTGCTGAACAGAAATTTTATTTTAGTGTATTAAAACAACGTGATCTTTCTTCGTTATGTATCTGTAAATGTGGAGTTATTCCTGTTTCGTAATAGATTCGTTTGCTAGCAATATGACGTGAGTACCTGTCAACACAACGTTTCCTTCTCAGCCCGCAGTTATCTTCCTAGGAAGTAGTGAACGAGGCAGACAGTTCTCACGGTGTAAACTACTCCAGTTAATTGCTATAATCTTCCTGCCTTTAAAAGTTTGAATGACTCACTTCGCCGGAGTTTAGTTGGCATTCTAAAATGTCTAGATGTGTTTCTTTACTGCAGTTTAATACACAATGTAGAAGAAAGAACTTCACTACAATTCTGACTTTTAAAATATGTTATTTTATTGGAAATCAGAGCATTTTTGCCTAAAAAATCAGAGCACAAATACGAATCTAGATTGAGTAATGATTACGAAAAAGAAGTGAATTCCATTTTACTTACAAATATGGATGGAACTTAGACATCTCTATACGAGCCACATATTAGAATATATGTCATGTATTAACTCTGCAATGTCACCTGACACATGGAAATTTAACAATATCACAAATTGAACGTTAAAACAGAATCTATTCAATATGAAATTTGTGCTTAAAAATAATTTAAAAGCTGAATTGGAATATGTTCTCTTCAATTAGAAACATTTTACTTACCGAAAATTTATTAGAATTAGTTACAATATTGCTCTCCATTTCGTAGAAACTGCAATTATCTATTTTACCTTTATATTAACTGGATGTCTAAGAATACAATATAATATAAAGTTGTTTATAATTTTTTTGTTATTCCTGCTTTTTGACTGATTTATTAATGTGTAGGATCAATGTTTTTCTTATTTAGCTTGTTTTTAAAGTATATGTAATTAATTTCGGATCAAATTATTCACATAATGTATAAAGACGATTTCGACGCAACTGTATGTGAACAATCGTAGATTAATCTCATTTAATAGAATGTTTATTCATGATCATTATGTGTACCTTAGATAACGTCCATTCATATATGAAATGTAAATAGATTATAAATAAATTACAAAGCTCACGAAATCTCTTCAGTGACATATTTCTGTATCATAGAATAACAGTGTATTATTCCATGTAATGTTTTGCGTTGCAAATGAAGGTAAGCAAGCGCCCAAGGCAAACAGATGAACTGTGAGATTATCCTTGTAAGCTGAAGATTAAAAGGAACGCGTAATCCTGTATACGAATACAAAAGAGCACGCGTGCTTCTTGACAAAACATACAATCTGGAGGCACGATTGGGGGACGCGAAACAAACAAGGCAGGGTGTTGATATTCGGGGAAAAGCCAAGCGGACAGAAATCCTGCAGGAAAATAAAGTGGAAGAGAGGCAGGAGGAAATGAAAAGATGGGTGAGCGAGCAATAAGAAATGTGCAGCTAATGGAGCGCAGTGAGGAAGACAGCGAAACACTTTTGGTGTCCTCCGTAACAACACAGGGTTTCTATAGCTTACTGAATTAATATCTTTAGTTATTAGATCTACGATCACTAACCATAATACGTAATCCTTTAAATAAAATTAATTTAGAAAATTGTTCTATCAGTCTTTCACTCAGTTGTCTCACTAAACAAATTAAACATAAATCGATTACGTATACGGAAGTGGCCAGAATGGAAATTTGAATAACGAATCATTTACAATATTTTATAGAGCACAAACAACATAGTGTTTTGTTTCATTCCACGTCCGTGTTTGGGTCCCTTAGTCCTTAATTTATGTTTTCTACAACGTCCATATCTGCAACATCCAACATTGCAGTTCTTCTAAGAATTCCGAAACGTGAATCAGAGAACGGCGCAGATGAGCAAGCTCAATGGCCTGAGCCTCGCCATCAAAAAAGACAATTATTTATTTGTGTATTGAAACAAATTTTCCAGCCAGAGGAAATATTCTTTTCTTGTAACCATTTTATTGTTTTTATTAGGGTGAGAGCGGTTATGCTTTCGGAGAATTAAGTATACCTGACGAATTCGTAACGCATAAACTGCAAGCATGATGTTCTCTACTCTTTTCGCAATAACCTAGCTTCGAAAGAACATGCGGTAATTAAGTACTCATACAAAGTTAGAAACGATGAGAGTGATAAAAAGTAAGTTGGATAAAAGATTAAATAAGAGAGAAACAAGAACGATAAGAGCGAAATATAGTTCTACAACTTAAATTTTAATGACTTAGCCAAAAAAAAAAAAGTTTTTAATGTAAGAACATCTGTCCCAAAGAAGTGGTATTTAAAAACGGCTTTGGGGTGTCAGGACCCCATAAACATATTTACATTTGAAAACCAGTATGTATTTCCTTAAAAACGGAAGATAGTACAGCATCTACGTACCTCACTTCCCACGCTCTCCCCATTCCTCAGACGTCTGAAACTGTAATCGTCGTAGAGCGAAACGCGCGTGTACCCAAGGACGCTCTCGCGAGCGCCGTGCGACAAGGCGGCGTCCGTCGCCGCATCCGGGCACCAATCGCGGCGCGGTGCGGCGCGTTGGAGCGCGGGGCGGGGCGCGGGGCGCGGGGCAGGGCGCGGGGCGTGGCGCGGGGCGGGGCGGCGTGGGGAGCAGCGCGGCGGAGCCACAGAAGCCGCGGAGCATTTGCATAATCCGCCGGCGGACGCCGATGGGCGCGCGCGGCGTCGCGGCGCTGGTCCGTGCACGCAGATTCCATTAGCGCCGCGCCACGTCGCGCCGGGCGTAATCCGCCGCGGCCCCGCGACCGCTTCGCACTTGGGTGACGCCGGCTGTGAAACGCCCGTTTGCCACTCCTTTCGAGGATAAACGTTTACACTAATCATTGAGAATAAACACAAAAAGGAAGTCAACCGTATTTCTCGCGATGACGAAGTGTCGTGCGAAGGGAGTTAATGATGTGTGTGATGGTCCACTCAACAGTTTCATTCGCGAGATTGCGTAAGTTCTGGGTATATTTGTGTCAGTTTCGATTATCCTCTGCGATGCACTTCTAGAATAAGAAAATAAGTAAGAAGGAGCTGTTAAATAGGGAAGAGTTGCAGAAAATTAAAGTTGGAAAGTAAATAAAATTAAAGGGAATGTTATTTCATTATCAGAGAATTTTTCTTTTGCCATTTACACTTCTACATTATTTTTCTTGGATCACACTATTACACCCTTGCGGTCTTCTCGGATCTGGGCTAATAACTCAGGAAGCACGTCGCCAATAATCACTCAGAAAGATAAAGAAGAAGCGTCCAAACAAGGGTGAAAATTGAACAAGCAAACGAGAGACAGGAAACTGCGACAACCAAGTGTTTTACGGCACACGTTTGTGAAAAATACCATAGCGTACGGTTTTCTACATTATGAATGTTTTTGAAATAGTGCTACAAATTCATTATCCATGACATCCAAATTTAATATCAGGACATTAAATTAATTTCTAAATGAGTTTGTTTTTGACTTTCACATTAATTTAGATTATGGTGCACGATTTCTTTGAGTTACTGACAATATGCAACAAGACTTCACAGTTGACATAATAACGGGAAAATTATTTCGAAATTCAAGTGTATATACTACATCTTTATTTATTTAATAAGGAATATTTTAAAATAACTAAAAACACTAATATTTCTAAAATTGTCAAAATAATAAACAAGTTGTGCTACAACATCACGTACTTTTTTGTAATTTTGTTAATGGATAGTAAAATTATAATATGACAATTAATACAATTTATTTTTTACACTTCAAGAATAATTTGAAAAATTCTTAAACAAACAAAGCGTGAAAATACATATATTTTTACTTTCTCGTACCTACAGACGTAAGAAGAGAACGTATTGTAATCGTGCACCGGAAACTTTTCGATACAAAAATTCTTATTGCCGGGCCCTGGGAGGGAAAAGTGGATAAATCCAGTTGCTAAATATAAAAAAAATCTTCTTAACATGCGGTGAAGCCAGAATCCATGTTTTGCGTGTCCTTAATACCGAAAAATCGATTGACGGCAATACCTCTGTCAGTCGGACCCGTCTGTGCACAACGCTAGAGGATATACCGTTCGGCCCATTTTATCCAAAATTGATATATTTCTCAATTGTTCTAGCTGTTGCCTCGGACCCCAGAATTTGACTGAAATTTTAATTTTGGGGGCTACTTTACTTTAACGCTTGGGAATTTTCATAATTTTCAAAAAAAATGGGTCTACATTTTTGGATTAAATTTTGTTGTTAGATAGTGCAAAAGACGTTTAAGTTATCTTAAACGATCTCATTTTCATTGACTTCCCCAATTTTTCGAAAATTGGAAAAAAATGTAATACTTCAACATTAAAGATAAAGATTTTTGCCTTAGACAAAGTCCGTTGTACAAAATTAGCTCCTCAAAAAAGGTCATTTACAATTTTTTGAAAAAACGAGTAGTTTTTAAGTATTTTGCGATTCGAATTTAAAAAACTCAAAATCCGCTCCAATTTTTTCTTTACATTTTCTTCACTTATGTAATAAGTGATAAAAAGTATGGTGATTGTAATATTTTCGGGTATTGCTCGGATTTTTGAAACTTAAAAAGGAACATTTTAAAACTACAAATTGAAGATAGAAATTTTTGCCTCAGACAAAGTCTGTTGTACAAAATTATCTCTTCAAAAAAGAACATTTATAATGTTTTGAAAAAACGAGTAGGTTTGGCATATTTTGCTATTGATTTTTTAATTCTCAAAATCCGTTCCAAAGTTTTGCTTTAAATTTTTTACACATATGTAATAAATAACAGGAAATGTAGCGCTAGTCTCATTTTGGGGTACTGCTAGTTTTTGTTTCGAAAATCTCGAAAAAAGTCAAAACTACAAAATTGAAGATAAGAGATAATAAAAATACTTAATTTAATTTTAATTATAATTTCTTATCGAAAATGCCAATATTAATTCTACTTTTGCTTTCTAACACTTTTATTTAATTCTACAATTATAGTCTCAATATATTGATGTACGAGTACATAAAGTTGACGTCTGTCTGAAGTGAAAGTTGAACTGTGACGTGTGCATTGCGATGAACAGTGGTGTAGTAAGGGAACAGCACTCAGCAGTGTGAAGTCTGCAGTGGAAGCTGAGCTGTGAAGTGTACATCGCGGTAAACAGCAGTGCAGTGGACCCTGGTCTGCGCAGTGAATTGTGGTCAGTGCGGTGGACCGTAGACAGTGCATTGGACTGTGAGATAGTGTAGAAGTGGACATTGTAAATAAATAATCATATTGCAGTGAACAGTATAAATAAATAAACAGAAGAAGTGAACTGTGTAAATAAATAAACAGAAGTGAACTGTGTAAATAAATAATCAAGAGAACGGAGTCGTTTGTAAGGAAAATAATCAAGTAAAACACAAAGATTGAGTAACATATCTGTAAATAAGTTAAGTATTTTTAGTGTAGCATTGTTTACGAATGAACGCTTTTGTTAAAATATTGCCTGAGTGTTTTAATTCACCACGTAGAAACGTTTCGAATGACAGCCTCCAAGCTCTTTTCACCTTTCCTTATATTAACACCAGAAATACAATTTTTAAATTCACTATTTACACCCACTATGTCCTAGATGCCTATACCATTTTCTTTCATAAGAAACACTCTGCTAGAGACACCGCCTGACAATGAAAGATTATTCTATAAACTTCACGTTCCCATTCTTAGGTTGCAACTTCATAACCAGAGTGGCTAAATTGCTAAATATCGATCTCAAATTATCGTACATTAAATAAAAGTTAGTTCAAAACTATTTTCAATAGTAAATTATAATTATAACGATAATTATCATTAAATTGATTATAATTAGAAGAAAAATAATCGTCGGCACACCGTCCGCCTAACGACCAAGATAAAACTTCTAAATCTTAGAAATTAGAATAGTCTTTAGGCCCTAAAAAAAGCTCATATTAATAAATATTACAAATTAATAACCTGGATATTACTTTGCTCTTCGAGTAAATGGTTGCAAGAAATTCGGGTTCTTCCATGCAATATTTGTAACGCTTACGTAATATGCATTTACATTACAATAAATAAAGATATACATTTTCGCACCTAATGTTTTGCGATTTGTAATATTAAATTAAACAACGAGAAGGGATTTTCAGAATATCCAACTATGCCTTTGCGTTTCAAATTACTTTTACTCACTGATACCGCCTCAAACAAAGCACTCGAAATTTGAATTTACTATTTCAAATTATTTTTCAATTTAAGTACAAAATACACAAAATTTTGAAAAAACGATGATAATCTTATTTGAAGATCTGATTTTATGAACAAATTTTATTAATAAAAAATGCATCTTCATAATTGTATTTGTAGAAAGACGCCGAAACAAATTTGAACTTTTTTTAATTTTTGAAAAATGGGAATTTTTGACCAACATGAGGCCTACACCATTCTCTTAAACACCTTTTAAACTATCCAACAACAAAATTTAATGAATATCAATGACTCAATTTTTTTAAATTTTGAAAATGTCCCATGGAGCGTCATGTAAATTACCCTCCGAAATTAAAATATTAGCAAGGGCAAGAGTACGAGTAGTGGCAGGTGCAAAGCCATGAGCACGAAGAGCAGCAAAAGCAAAAATAAGGGCAAGGGAAAGGGCTGGCGGTCGGTGTGGAGGGCGAGCCACAGAGGCAGGCTCAGCAGCGCGGCGCGGGCGTGCTCCCGGCGTCCGCCCTGGAGGCTGCAGGTGGGCGCCATTGTGTGCAAACGCGTCCGCGAACAGGTCCAGCCTCGCCTACTTCTCGCGAGGCGCGCGCCGCGGCCTCCGCCGCCGCCGCCGCCGCCCTGAATTCCCGTGCAGTTACACGCCCAGGCCCCGAAATCGCCCTGTTGCTCGATTTCTAAGAGACGCTACAGTTCTTCAGTGTCTTACAACGGACCACTCTAATTTTTCTCAGCTTGCCAGGCACGTGCACAGGATATTTTAACTTGAGCTAAATGATTCTGCAATTCCGAAACGAAGCGAAATTCTTCACAATGTCTCCTCAAACAATACTCATCCTGTGAAACATTATATATTGGCAATGTAGCGTTATTAATGTTGTTAAGCCTTCCATGAACGATTGTAACTAAGTAAGACATTGTACTACAACATTTTCCTCATATAATTTGCTGTTCATAATAACGCCTTTGGTTTTCAGTTTTAATTTAATGATTTTTTTCACTTACGACATCAATGGAGAGCTATATTCTAATCCGGAACGAGTCTAAGGAAGCGCTAATGCGAGTATCTAGAACATATCTTCTGTTTTCAGAACGTAGGTTCAATGTAATTTCAGAATGAAATTTAAACGGAGACTTTCACAAAGTATACCTTCTTTATTTTAGAATTATATTCGCGAAATACTTTTTGAAAATTTTATATAAGAGACATTCCACCTAAAGCCACAGAAATACCAAATACATTTATTTTTTACAAACAAAACTCCCAATAAGAGTGATTACAAATGAAAAAAACAATTTATATTATTCAAAATGTGTAAACAAGTTTTCTAATTGTCAATCATACTTTATAGTCATTTTAGTCACAACAGTTTAACACAAATGTGGTGATTTCTAAGGCAACATTTCAACTTTAATAGACTAGAGTTAATTTGAAGTTACCTCAGAATAAAGTGATGCCCTCGAATGGAGTTACGGAATTTGTGTATGGTAATCGTCTTGATAATTGAAAAACAGAACATTCTAATAAGTAGTTTATTTTGTATGACAGATATGAGAAAATAATAGAAAACCATGTTTCTCTTAGTACGTCTCTCGGACACGAAAACGGTTTGATTTGGCTTTAACATTTATTAATACAATTCTCCTTGAAAGTAACCTTCAAAGCACGAACTTTGATAAATCAGTTTCATTTTGTTTGACCACTTTAAAACATTGCAGTCTCATGAAAATAGAAGTTTCCAGAGATCTTAAGCCGAAGAAGTCCACTCATTTGTACCAGACAGAGCGTCGACATATGAACTGGTTCTCTTATACCATTGGCATGAAATATCAGAGTGGGAGCCCAAATTATTGGTTATCAAAATCAACGAAATATAAAACATGGAGAGTTCGTATTCCACTGACGCGACAAAAACAAAAACACAGCAGAAAAGTCGTATAATTTCACATCGTTTCGGCCCGGGCCAAACGAGACTAACATTCAAACACGTTGCAGAACATCTCTGATAAAAAGAGTGTCTTAAACGGTTCGGTGAAAATAAATCCTTACGAATGCGAAACTACTTTTCTCGCGCGGCTGAATTTCGGCTAACCTTTTTGAGAGTTGCCATTCAATGAATAGAGGGACCGCCGTAGCCAACGCGCTGTGAGAACGACAATTACAGCTAATTACGATGCCAGAGCTCCCCCCGTAGGCGGCAATTACTGGGATTAAAGGCGGGTAATTTTGAGATGACGCCTCCTGCCCAGGGATCCTAATTGTTCCGGACCACGGTCATTGGCTTGAGAGAGGAATTCACCAGCCAATAACCAATCAGCAATGCCAACCTTAAATATCGATTCAAATGATCTGAGAACTATTTTATAGTCAATTCGTAAGATAATGTGCAAAAAATTGCGCACTGATTGATTAGCAAAGCCTAATCCAACAAATATAACATATTAGTGTTCAGACAGCTAATTTGGAAATTAAGATATATTTTGCCAAAAACTTTTGTTTCGAGTACTCTGCTACATAAACAAGGGTTGAGCAGACGAAAAATAAGCTAAGAGCCAATAGAAACCATCATGTGAACAAAATGGTACAAAATGTTGAAATGTAAACACTGGCAGATTTTTAACGGAGGGGAAATCGAAGAAAGCAGGTTAATAAAAGTTATGGAGAAAAACCACTTTCATTTTGGGACATTTCATCAAACATAACAAAATCGAGGGCATAATTCAAGAAAATTTTTAAAACAAAGAAAGGAAAACAGATAATTACCTGGATAATATAATCGAGATCATTTATATGGATGTGAAGGTTTGATAAACGGCAGAGACAGAAGTACTCTATATGATCACCGACGTAAGCCATCAGCCTTTTGTGAAGAATGAATGTGCAAAAGCTGCGCATAAACTAGTTTTACAGTTCTATATCACCCTTGATGAGAAAACTTCAACAATATACGTCAGACGTTATGTTTACATTTGAACCTTCTGTGGGCTAAAGCTCCACTATTACCTATGTTCTATCAGGGGCCACAACATCAACAACTTCTCCTGAGTGGGCACCCCCGACGCTGCACAAGTACGACAACGGGCTTGTATTCGAATCCCGCCGGAATGCAGTTTGCCCTCACGGCAACCTCCCCATTCAATGTCTAGGTTGGGGCCGCCCCGCTAACTGCGAGCTACTAGCTTTCCGAGCTAGTACCGTATGAATCAATTGCCACTCACATGCGCCGAAAACTAGTCCCTCTTTGCCCCGAATATCGGGTCACTGCCACGACGCAGCCAAAAGACCAACTGGGGACTATCCTAACTATGATTCGAGCGGCTTAGGGCCTCCTTTCCGTCTCCACACTAGCTCCATCTTTAGGGTATTGACGTGAGTATCACCGGAGGCTAGGCAACCTGCCGAGTCGTATCAGGTTCCCGCAGGACTTCTATATGTGGATTCCAGAGCATTCCGAAGAATCTCCTTCACCCGATCCTGTCCAAAGGTCGACGCGCCATAGGCCCGACTGGTGGGTACCCGTCAACGAGGAGCTTAGCTTCGCCTACTCACTGCCTCCCCCTTGGAGCTATCGACGTGAGTGCCGCCGAGAAACTCGGGGTCCGGGTGATCGTCTACATCTCTTCACCAGAGAACGTGTCCACCTACGTAGACGTCCCCCCCCGGCGAGGAATATATCCAAATTATGATGCAATTCGAATTTGTACCATATCTACATTAATTGCGAATGCGGACAATGTGTTAGATGTTCTAGCGGGTCACCCCGCAATCTAAACACTTCGTACCAGAGCCAAATTGCACTGCCGTCTAGTTGCATCGCTTCATGCCTCATGTGCTGGAACGACTAGCCTCTGATGTCACCTCTTTGTGAGTGGCGCTAGGAACGAAATATGTTCAGTCAGACTCATCAGTTGGCAAAAGGTCAGCGCCCAAACGATTGAAAAGCTGACACTAATTTTAACCCCAATCAAATGACAATTTGTCGCGACCTGCACGCGCTCTTTGGTGTTGCCAAGCGTCATGAAGGCGTGAATGCAGATGGCGGCGCTGCACTGAATGCAACATGGATGTGGCCCGCACAATATTCTCGTAATTGTCCGACGTCATTACTTGCTCTTCTCTGAGAAGTTGTTGATGTTTCTTTATAGTGACTTTACAGATTCAGTCAATGAAGACAACTTCTTTATTCGTAGTCGTGAGGTCATATTTAAAATGTAAACTATTCAGTTGAATTTTAAAACTTCACTTTTGGAAGTATCTACATTAATGTTTGGATTTGTTAAGAATACGATGCAAAGTACACTTTATTATTTTATGAAAAATTCTTCAAAAAAATCTCATTTTGCACTTTTAGAGTTTGATGAGGGTTTCATACATTTGACCTCGTAATTTTGCCTTTTATTTTATTTTTCTTTACATTCGTATATATCCTGCTTATTCCAATACGAAACAATTACTTCTTTCATTATTCTTGAGAAATGATCAAGCTAAACTCAAGAACAACTATTCACCCTTCTCCCAGTGTGACCGAGTATTTTAATACTCCTACGCAGATGAAACGTTATTCAGGAAACAGTTAAAATGTAAACATCCCAATGAACAATCTTGACAGCAAATGTGAAAGGCGAAATATATTTCGCCACAATTGTTAGCATTGTTTCCTTACAGAAATGGCTTTTGAATAATATAAGTGAGGAGGGGATAGTGGGAGGTGACGGAATGTGCAATGAGAAGACAAATGAGGATAGGAACACATATTGAGAAGGGAGACAAGAGGCAGAGTATGAAAGAAGGTTGATAAGATGAAGGTTCAAGACGGGAGAGGTGTCTCAGTTCTAAACTGCCTTCTCCAATTGTGACGTTCGTAGGTCACGGTCAACCAGCGGTCGGAACGGTCGCGGCCGCCGCCGCCGCCGCACGCGCGACCGGGTTGCTGGCCGCGCGAGTGCCGCAAGGGCACTGTGTTTGTGTGCTGGTCGTCATCGCCGCGACCGGACCCGAGCTTAATGAGACGCAGTTTCTCGTTACATGGCCCTCCCCTCCACACACCGCACCGCACTCCCTTACCCCCTCTCCCCGAACAAGTGTTCCGAGGAGTGATCTACTGTTTGCTTCGCATATTCGGCCGGGCTTCCACGAACTCCTCTGAAAATTCGAGATATTCGTTAGGCGAAGCCAACTCGAATGAACCCGCGTTCGAGATTACGCGAGATAACGCTCGTACTCGGTCCAGCGTGGAGCCAGTAACTGCGCATACCTTTCTCTTGTACACCGAAGATACGTAGTATGTAATGCCAGATAAGGCCAGAAATACTACGAACAAATGGCTATAAAATCCTCAAGATTACAAGGCACAAGACTTTTTGTAACTGTACGATGTTCTTCCGTACACCCCTGCGCTCCCCAATTAAATGTCGCAGAATATATCGGTAGGTATTGCAAGATATCGGAATTTTTAACAGACCTACGTTGTTACGTTTTCCTTAGACTGTATACTTTTTATTTGTTTTGAAATCATTTAGGTTCCGTCAATTTTCGTTTTTTGTATTTCGTGTTCCAAATTCATCTCTAGACACTGATATCTTGCCACTTACCATCGATGTGTTCCAAGACAGGATGAAAGTTGAAATCATGTGTTTAGGCGTAGTCATTCCAGAAACTGGAGTTTTGCATCGTATTAATTTACCCCCACAAAATGGGAAATATCCATACCCGTTAGTTGAAATTGAATTGTTTTTAGTTGCACGCAGTCGGTAGTGAAGGAATAGATATATCTGAAACGTGACATTTTTGGGAAGTTAAATAAGGTATGCAAAGTTAGCATTAATCGTATTTCGCATATTCAAAAATACTATTTGATCTTGACAGCATTACAATGTTCAGTTATTTAGCATAAAAATACATGCACATCATTTTCATCAGCAAAAGAAAATAGGATTTTTAATTTCACTCTTTAAAAATTGTGATAAAACACTCTATGCAGGTCAAAACTGTTAAATTATGTACAGCCACCCTGTCGTAAGCAAAACTACTTATCCACCCCTCCAAAAAAAATGGAGTTTTACTGAAATTGCATGTAAAATATAAACATAGTAGAAAATTGGATGGATTCAATAAGCCAAATATGGTTACAAAAATAATGTTATCAAGTGATAATTGTTTTAATACGATACGACATGCGTGTGCAGAGTGTATGAAGCAGGAGGAAATACTCTCTAGTTACTGTATCTGTCACACCCAATTCATGAGATAACTGTACATTGAATCTTTTTATACAATCTGTGGGAATCCGCGAGGTAAAACCCGTTATCCCAGTACCAACTACAATCACAATACCCAGCGCGAGAATGTATCTGGGCAAAACAAGGTGAATGGAAGCACATGACCTTCTCCAGCTATGGATCGACAAAAAAATAGTTAAACCATTTTCTTTATCATTTTTTGACAAACCTTTCCGATATTTTATGAAATAGATACTTTATTATATTTTAAATAATTGATAAAAAACTGGAATCCCAAATGAATGGTTAGGAATATTTCTACTGGCGATGATTTTCTTTATAACGAATGGACAAGGGGAAAAGTAATGCATGATACTAATTTTGAGAAAAACTTAATTAATAATGGGTAAAATAAAATGTAAAAAATTGAAAAACATACTATTAGAACAAAAAGTAATATTATATGCTGATAATTTTCCTTAGTTATTCTTTGCAGCTACAATAGTATACAACGGGTAACATGTTACAACTAGGACGGGAAACTACAATATGGGCTTGTACAATATGGTCTTCCTCCGAAACCATACTTTGAAAAAAAAAGTTTTTTTAAAAATAAAATCCAGGGCACTGTGCCAGAAGATCGGCTCTTAACTGCAGGAAATTTCGGGGCGAATAAATTTATCTGCGGACAGCTGTCACTGGCCATTAGCACAGCGGCCGGCGCGTGAGCTACTCGTCCTGCTCCGGGTGAAGGGGGCCGGGGCGGGTGGGGGCGTGGAGAGCTGTTAAGGACGGGCGGGGGCGTGCAGTGCGTGGGAGACGACGTTGGGATAAGATTCGGAGTGGTTGGGAGTAAATGGATGGCTGGTGCACACCAGCAGCCGCTTGGCAGGCGTTGAAAGACATCGCAAGCCAGAAATCAAACGAACAAAAGAAAGACATGGTACAGGAAAAGTCTTCAAAGAGAGCTTCTTCAGTGTTCTGTTCGTATTGGCAAGTTCTAGTCTGCACATCTTATACATTTACAATGATCTGCATCAGTAAAGTGTCCATTTACTTATAAAATAAATATTAACAATATTGGAAATCCATATCGTTGTTCATGGGAACACTAGGAAGTAATATATATTTTTTTTCCTACGGGGGGAACGTTGGATGTAGGAAGTGGTCAGCAATAAAGAATATCATGTTGATATACTAAATAAACAGAAAGAAATAACTGCTACTTCTTGGCAAATAGTGTAAATTCCTGTTCCGAAGTGTCTTGATTAGGTGCCTCTGAGAAGAGGTGAACAGCAATACTACACCCACGAATGATTTGAATATATGACTTTAGGATTGTGTTGATACGAGGTACCACAACGTAAATAAATATCGCCTTTCCATAAGAAGAAAGAAAGAGAGTTGGTGAATTTTCTCATTGATTCTTCGCACTGCACGATTGCAGAGCTTGGAAAATGCCCTGAAAGAGTCAAGAAGACGTAATCCGCCGCCATGAATTTAGAAGCCACGCGTTACTGAGTGAATCGAAGGACTTGTCGAATCTGTCAAGGGCTCCGATATACCCTCAGCTATGTCTTATTGCAAAATTCAATGATAAGACAATATTAGTCACTGGTCATGATAATGTATCCGTCGGCGGTGTTCATACGAAAGGATTGCCTCACAAGCAGGTGGGGGTTGGGATACTTGTTTTCGATTTTATTATACAATTTTCTTTTCGCTTCGTTATGTAATTATGACAAATATCACTATTTCAGCTAATATTTAAATATCAGAGATATTTCTATGTTTTACGTGCATATTTTATATAGCTAAGAATAAAATCGTTAAAATCTTGTAAAACAAGATAGAGGGAATGGGAAACACGTTCGTATCCATATATCCTAGTGTTTCAATAAGGCCAAAGAAGTTTTTTTTATCCTAAGCTGATATATTGAGTAAATAGCAGAGTGGTTTTAGACGAGAGTAACATAAAATAAGAAATAGAAATATTTATGTGACCTTTACAGACCTTCAAAAAGCATATGATAGTGTCCCAAGGAAAAAGATATGGTAAGCAAATACCAAAGCGCAAATTAAAATAGGAGAGAAGTTAACTGGAAGCATTCCCAAAAACAAGGGTCTAAAACAAGGAAGTGTGTTATCTCCTATCTTGTTCAATATATTCCTAGAACAAGCCTTGCATAACTGGTATAGGAAATGTTCAGTCATGGGAATAAAAATTGACGACACCTTTTACTCCGTTCTATTTGCTGATGATCAGGTAATCTTTGCTCAAGGTGAAGATATGGTCTATACGCTAAGAAAACTTATCGAAGAATATAATAAAAGGGAATTAGAAATACATTTTAATAAAACAGAATGATGTGTATGTGTATTGGAGAAGTATTAACGG
Source organism: Gryllus bimaculatus (assembly GCA_017312745.1). Lineage (NCBI taxonomy): Eukaryota > Metazoa > Arthropoda > Insecta > Orthoptera > Gryllidae > Gryllus > Gryllus bimaculatus. The sequence goes on from BOPP01000019.1 coordinate 7,670,383, forward strand.
AGATGTGAATGGTATCAAAATTAAAAGCTGTAACACCTTCAAATATCTTGGATCTTCAATAAACAACTCGGGTACATGTGCCACAGATATAAACTCAAGAGTAATTATGGGGGGTGAAAGCAACGAAAATGGGGGGGGGGCAACCACAAATTATGGAATAACAATATCCGCCAAGATGTTAAAAGAAGGATATTCCACTGTGTAGTAAAAAATGTAGTACTATATGGAGCGGATATGTGGCCACAAATACAAAAAATAAGAGTTAAAATTAGGACAATAGAAAATGACTATATGAGACGATGCTTACAAATTACTCGCAGGGACAGAGTGCAAAATGAAATATGGAGAAGGATGAATGTAATTTGTTCTATTACAAAGACCTTGTAAAATAGAGCACGACAATGGTATGGACACGTTCAAAGAATAAAAACAGATGGCCCCACAAGATATTTAAGTGGCAACCACCAGAGAGGAGAAGACGAGAAAGACCCATTTTAGTGTGGGAAAAATACATTCAGAAAGCTATGGAGGATAGAGGCTTCAAACTAGGTGACTGGGAGGACCAGTAGTTGGGAAGGGTAAAAACGGCAAGCTCATAAGAAGAAAAAGCTGAAGAAGCTGAAGCTGAAGAAGCTGAAGAAGTTGAAGCTGAAGAAGCTGAAGAAGTTGAAGCTGAAGCTGAAGAAGCTGAAGCTGAAGAAGCTGAAGCTGAAGAAGCTGAAGCTGAAGAAGCTGAAGGTGAAGAAGTAGCTTTTATTGGGAATTTTCACATGCTTTTTAACCCTCTAAGACTACTTTTACTTTAAAACTTCTCAATGGTGTAAATAAAAGTTTAAAAAAATAATTCAAGCAAATAAGAGTTGAGGGCTTACGCCATTATGCAATTACGAGTCAATAAACGATGATGTGGATAATGCTCTCAAGCCTAAGGCAATTCGTCGCAACATGGAAACCCTGATGCTGATGATATTGCATGATACGTAAAGATACGTTACAATCAAAAACCTTCTCCAATTATTTCCAAACTTATACCTTTCGTTTTGTGCAGCGGGGGATCACATAGCTGCTGTTTTGCGTTTTGTATGATGGAAACCATAAATACTATGTAGATATTGAAAATATAATTTATTTTAAAGGTATGGAATGACTTAGTTTCCACTTATACTTTTCTGGTGGGTGGCACGGATTCCGCCAGTGTTCCCAATACAAGCATCATATCCGCTTCTAGCTACAAGAAATTTTCATACCGGGTTTTTCCTTTTAACAACTTCTCAACCATGTTCCGTTTTTTCACGTGAAGATTGAACACTTCTTTCAAACGATAATGATTTTTTGAACAAACATCAATTCAGCAACCGAAGCTTAGTAAAAAATGACGTTGATATAATGTTGAGTCAGCAGCGACATTGAATCTTAAGACTTCTTCTCGATTTGCCACGCAACAACAGAAATGCAGTATACGCGAGGGGAAGAAGTTGGTGTATATCAGAGGTTGGCCAGTGGTGATAAAAACGCCAGGATTGGGCAACTTATCAAGCATGGTGTGGAAGTTAATGAAGTTGTTTACAGCCGAACTGTTCATTGTTGACAGTTGACACAACTCAACGCGAGCAGGCAAAAACATTGATACTTCAAGCTTGAATGACTCAATAAGCGTTTTAAAGTTCTAATAGTTCCTAAGTCGACCTGATAGTTACCATCCAGAGCGTTAATGCAACCAGCATTTTAAGTCGGTTTTCGACAAAAGAATAATGGCGTGGCGTCATTTTAGTTAAAATTTCGAACTTTCAAGAAATAAACGACCGGCGTCGAACTTCCTGTCGGCTAACGGGGATTTCGCCAACCAGGTATCTCCCATCAGTGATGCTCCGCCCCAACCGAGACAAGAGCTCGAAGCTCCCAACAGATCTCCCAGCATGTGAGGTAGCCTAGTGGTAGTGTAAATCTAAGTGTGAGGGATAAGACAAGGAAGAGGAAGGAATGATCACGCCCGGTCCGCGGCCCTGTTATTAGAGAACCTCGGCATTCGCCTGGTGTTGATCGGAGAAACCACGGAAATATACCGATCAGAGCAGCCGGCCGCTAGAATTATCCTAAAGATAGGAACATAACTTCACCTAGCTTTCTAGCTAGTGACGAAAATCCTGTCACCAACAGGACTCCAACCTAGGACCTCCAGGACAGCGGCAATTCGGTGACATCAGTTGATCCCCAGAGCCACCTTTTCCAGTCATGAATTTAAAAGAAACGTAGTTAGATTTAAACTGATTAACTATGGGTTCTACGACACCACAGACATTCTTGTGGAACAGGTGCGTATTATTATGAAACCAATGGAACCCGCAAAAGTGTTCCCAATCCGCAAGAAGATATGGCACGGTTGGAGCGCGATCTAGAAACTCAAGTTCCATAGGTGATGTGTTAACCCACATCTCTAGAGTTAGAATAAAAGTGAAAGAATAATCAGTTCGCTTTTATAAAAACAATTTTCTACGAAAATAGGACCTGCCATATTTTGTAAGACTACTTTCATATATTGGAACAAAAAATTAATGGAATAGAATTTGATGCCATTTTCCAGAAAATTTTGAACATGTCGTTGGAATTGATATTAAGTAACCCGAAGATTAAAATATTCGTTTCAAATTCGCCGCGACATCGACCAGAACGATCATATTAAATTCTGTGAACCTCCTGTGTACAGCTAAGGAGAAAGTCGTAGACCAGTCAACAGACAAACACACAGACATATAGGCAAACAGACAGACAGACAGACAGAAAAACAGACAAATAGAAAAACAGGCAGAACACTACAGAACTTAATCATTACGAGAGAAAGTTGTTAGCTTCAGTCGTCACTTACATTTTGCTACATGGATCCTCAGTTTAGGTCACCTGCACAGGAACTAAGAGCTACATGCGATAAATGGGGCCAGCATATATCCTACCTGCTCTCAGCGAAGCACGGGAATCCCGCATGGGAATGCCTCTGGAGAAGCAACACGTGTCATCTCAGGAATGCCACTTGCACATGTTATGGCTCATGAACGACAGAGCATTACGGCAAGGGAGACGGTATACTGGATTGCTTGAAACCTCTAGAGGAATGGTAGCAACAAATGAACACTTTTTCCAAGGGAAGGCGTACCTAACGCCTGAATCATTTCGTCGAATCGTAGATCAATTGGAAGCAGGGTTTTTATCTCGCAGTTTCTTACGATTCAAATTGTGAATGTTTGCTTCAGAGCCTACTTCCATAGGTTGAAACTGGAAGATCTCCCGTACTGTCCTGAATGCTACCGAGGACGTCAAGCTCATTTTTGTTCAGAGACAGCATTTCCACTCTGATCGATGACTCATTGATTGGCTTGGGATTGCACCGATGACTTTCGAAAGCGTCGCATGCATGCTTGTCTCGGAAACCAATTGGAGAACAATTTATGATTTTTCACTTCAAGCATGATGTTTTACATTTAACTATTACATTTCCCGCGATGTAAAATGAATAAGCGGTTCCTCGTGAAGAATTAAGGAGAAAGGTGGTTTAGTTTTAGTAATTAAATATCTCACACGATCGGTAGTTTGGTATGCCCAATGTCTTTTCCGCTCACCCTAGACAATTTCCGTTTACCCTAGTTAAAAAAAGACACCGATAAAGACAGATGTAAACATATACAAACATGGCCCATACACAAACACATAGACATAGGCAAAGACTTTTACATGGACATTTTTCTCTCAAAATTCCGCAATTACAAAACTTTCTCTATATTTCGTAGAAAGTAAGAAATGGTCTAACTTAAAATGACAATGGTCTATGATTCTAATTATAAAATATTTCAGGGATATTAATTTTATATCCCCATTGCGTACGAAGTCTCTTAATAATGTTCCTGAAAATTAAATCGTTTATGTGTGTTTGAGAGCAACTTCACATGTACTCCAGTCGAAATTCATGTATAATGTTGAGGACACAGACAGCATAAAACAGTTCAATACAACTCGAAAACCCACAATTTGAATAATGATCCTACTTTTTTGTATGGCCTTGTTCGTATATTTCGCAAATCATTGAAGAACGGATTTTTTTTTATCCACTAACATCAGATGTTTCAATCTCTGCGGCCTTCTGCTTTCTCTGGACATATAATCCATGACCGAGATAAATAGTAGTCAAAAGAACTCCAATCCCACCAATACGTCTCTGTCGGCTCTCCAACAGACATACGAGGGCAAGTACGAAGTATCACCCACTGAAACGACGACAATATCCTTTCGATTGTCCAATAGCCTCCACGTATCACTTGATCAAGGGAGAGCCCGCAGACAAGTCCACTTTGCCTCCGAATCCGTCGCAATATCTCGCCATGAGTGACCAATCCGCAGCGGCGAGACGGCAAACTTTCCGATTTCAGGGAAACGCAGGGCGGCCACACGCCGCGCGCTGGGCCATTGTGTTTTGCCTAAAACGGGGCATTTCCAAGGCGATCGGCGCAGATAAAGAGTCTGTCGCCCGCAAGGCCCCGTGTGTGAGGTCCCCTGCGCCCGCCGCCATGAAGATCCAGGGCTACGAGGCCGCGCGCCACGTTGCCTTCGTGGTCGTCCTTTTTGGCATGATTTATCGAGAGCGAGCTTGTCCGCGCCGCTATTGTAGTTCGTATCGCCATTTGCAAGGAAATTGTTTCGCCCTCCACCTCAATAAAGATGGGCATCGGCGGTGCGGCGAGCAGGGCCGGAAGGGGAGGTTGGAGATAGGGTTGGTGATGAATGTGATCGAGGTGGGCAATGGAGCCTGCAAATGGTAAAGAGGCGATGGAGAACATTGGCTAATGTGGCTCTGGTTGGTGGCGATGGAGAGTGAGGAAGGACGGTGAAGAATCAAAATGGGAAGAGGCTAAACCGAAATGATAAGAAAGAAAATATCGCTGATAATTGACGAATAACGTCGATATAGGAAAAAGAACTGATAGCAGTAGCTATCAGAAAATAAAAAAATGATGTTGCTAATGTCTGTAATTGACGATGTGTATTTAGGGATGTTGCAGAGCTCGAGATTGGGGGAAATGGAGAAATAACATCACACAATATTGGCGCGCGAGGAGCGAGAACGAAGCAAGTTCGACTGGGCCTGATGAGGGCGAAGACGAATTCATGGGCGTGGACGTGGGCGGGCAGATTAATGAGGGAGTATACAAAATCGAGTGCTCGGGCGTTGCTTACGCTTTGTCAGAGGTGAGTGGGCGCTGAGAAATGTGCTCATGGGCGAGTGGGTGTGATTACACGAATGTGTTAGAAACAGCGTGGGTGTTCAAGTTAGATCATGAGAGGTGGGTTCGGGGGTGGTTTGAAATGATCGTGAGTCTTTCTTGGTACAGGAATTTGTTTGGAATTAAACGAGTACAACGAGGAGGGTTGAGACAAGTAAGTGTTGAAATACAAAGCGGACTTATGGTGGTCTAAAGGTGAGGTTCAGGTGAGTATGGGACGGGCGAGGAATAACATGAGAGCGACGACGACTGACGGAAATCGCGGCAAAGGTCGGTCGGAGATCTTACGGGTATCGGACAAAAATTAGGTATGGTTCGGGATGGATCGGATGAGAAGTAGGATTGAGAGGGAAAGGAGCAAGAAGCCACCGGGCAGGGGTCGAGAGGGTTTCACACGAGAATCGGGATGGGTGAGGATAGGGATTGGGAGGGGGGGATGCCGATAATCGGGATGAGAGAGGGAAGAAATTGCGAGGTGACCGGGAGGGGATCGGGAGGGTGTGGCGGGGGCGCGAATCGGGATAGGTGAGGGAAGGGATTAGGAGGGGGTGGGAACCGAGAATCGGGATGGGAGAGGGAAGAGATTGGGAGGGGACCGGCAGGGGATCAAGTGGGAGTAGGAGGGCGAGAATCGGGATGGGAACAAGGGGAAGGGATTGGGAGGGGAGCGGGGGGATAGGAGGGACTGGGGTGAGAATCAGGATATGGGAACAGGGAAGTGGATTGGGGAAGGCCGGGCGGTATACTGTGAGGGGAGGGGGCGAGAATCGGGGTGGAAAAGGAAAGGAAGCGGGAAGGGAAACCTGGCTAGTGGTGGGAGTGGATCAAGCCTAGCGGGTGGGCGGGCGGGGCAGTCCCTGTAAGTGGCCTGCCTGTCTGCAAGAGGAGACTCGTAATAAGGGACAACGAAGGTGAGCAATAAGACGACAAGGCACAGCACGAGCAGGCCACACGACAGGCGTGGAGCTGGTAGAAGGTCGCCACGGGTTCAGGTCGGGCTGGCGCGGTCGCGAGTGGCGGAGGGGGGATGGCAGTCGTGGTCGACGGCGGGGGCGGGGGCGGGGGGAGCGGCGCGCGGTCCGGCTGCCGAAGAAGCGACGCTCCTCTCAGGAGTCGGCGATCGGCGGATAGCGCCCCGCCGAGGCTCGTTACTCTGGCTGCCCCCGCCGCCGCGCCGCGCAGGCACGCCGCTGAGCAATGGGGCTTAACGATAAGACATCGCCCCGGAATTTCGTAACAATTTCTGGCACGAGGGGACGGCCACGTAGATGCTCCCTCGGGGAGAAGAACCGTCAATCGCGCGCTAATAAAATTACGCAAAACAATTTTCGAATCTAATTCCGCGTAATAATATTTCGTTAGATCTCTATCAATCCCTCGCACTCCTCAAATAAGCTTCAATCTTCATTGTCTTCCAGGAGAAATGGTTTTCATTATTGGTTGTAGTGCACTTGAAACGCGGGGGATTGGCTCAGGTGATTATCAGAAGAATCTCTCTTTATGTATAATAGACAATTTTGATTCAAGAAAGACGTTCCAATGGGTTTAGGTTATTGGCAGTTGAATGCCATGTGTTCATTACCCGCGTAATGGGCTCAATGCGAGTCAAGTTTAAAGACTTTCATTGAAATTGTAACGAAGGTTTTGCTACAGGCAAGTATCCGGTCTGAATTCTTCAATCGCGGCTCCCCTAACAACTAGGGGGATGGGCGCCTGCGCTGCTCGCTGCTTGAAGAGGTCTGAGAGTGAGGAATGAACGTTGAACAACATTAATAATACCTCACTGGCGAGAAAATATGAACACACATTTTGTATATTCACAGCAGGCCGTCGATTTTAATAACATTGTTTACTAACTAATAGGTATTGTTTCAAGGCACTAAAATTTTAATCTCCAGAAAACGTATATATTTAATATTCTTACAAAACTTATTAAACTAAAAAGTTATTGAAAAGTAGTCACGCAAATAAATATTATAATTTTTCACACAGAGGTGATGTAATTTCAGTTAGGCACAATTTATTAAATACGTTTAGCATTGTTACACTAATTTCTTAGAGACAACAAAAACGTTCTGAAGATTGTGTGAAATCTCCTAAAAAGTAATCAAAATTTTGAAAGTAGTAAAATGATGCTAAATTTGTGAGCACTATTGCGCTCATTTCAATAAATAAAAAAGTCTGAAATATGATTTGCATGCTAAAGAAAATTCACTTTGCAGTTACATTTGAAAATGTTAAAAGAGCGATATACAAACAAAAAATTCATTCATCCACTTCAAATATTTAAATACATCAAAAATATGTAAATTAATGTAAGTGAAAACATGACTTCTGAACTTGCGTTCTCTAGTTGAAAACTCAGGAGGAAAATAAACAGCAACGCGTTTTTCTGAATTATCTTAGCCACCAGCAATATGATGATTTGAGGTACGTTTGAGAATATGGTATTCTCTTTTTCTATTGATGATCTTATCTCAATTACCCACGACAAACTTGACAAAGTATTATTACATAGTAATGGCATAATGTGCTGCTTTAAGCCTGCTCCAAGTAGAACCGACCGGTTTCTTGGACGAAAAACTACCTATTATATTCTTTGCCGACATTTGCATGCAGGATATGGACCAATCTTGCCCTCAGTACACAAATCTTGCAACTCGTAAAGAACCCTAAAACTTCACAACGCAAGGTCAATCATATGAATATAATCATTAGGGAAGTCCCCGGAATATTTGTAAGGAAACGCCAGTCAGACCGCCTACTAGTTTCAGACGAGATCTTGACAAGGGTCAGAGTCATGGGTCAGGGTCAATATTTCCAACAGAACATCAAAAGTAGGTACAACGTAAAAAAATGTTGATATTAATATATATTTCAATGATTGTCAGTACTATACACTTCGATACTTTTGGACTACTACTGTTACTCATTGTTACTTATTTTTGCACTGTCAAGTTGTTTCTTATTCACATATGTAGAAAGAGAATGACACAATGGTGAGATCTTCTGATCCAAAGTTGTATCGAAAAAAAGCAAGCAAATTGCAGGCATAGTCCTTAACAATACGGTCCCGTGCAAAATGCTGAAGGCCGTCGTTTTGGTGCTCTTATGTGCTTCATAATGGCCTAGAACGTTTGGTAAATTAGTATTTTACATGGAAGCTTCAAACATATATTACGGATGAGTGATCTCTTGACTTTGCTATTAGTCACTGTTTAGCCTCTAAAAATTATTGCAGCGATAGAGCCTAAAACTGTAAATTTGCATGTGTTGGTCTTTTCCTTTGTGTCTTTTCTATCTCCTTAATATTCACATGTTTTTGTTTTGTCGGGAAATCACCTTAGTAAAAGGGTATTGTGTTTGAAATGCAGCGTCAACAAACAAGCCAACAAAAATTGTTTAGTTATAGTTTCTTTTTCATCATGATTCCTCTTATTATAACTGAGCAAACTTAGCAAAATTAGTAATTTTGAAGACATACGTCCCAAGTATGAGGTAGAAAATTCGTTCACTCTCTCCGCATGAGGTGTTTCTTCTCAGATTTCCAAAGAGTAATCTGAATATGCCATACACAGTCATACATCCACTCATGCATCTACACAGGTTCTATTAGTCTCAGGGATCTGCAAAATCATTTTTGCCCGCTTTACATAAAGGTCAGAGGAAAAGTATTGGAATCGGTCCAAGAATTCGAAGTTGTGATTAAAGTGGTTAAATCCGTTTTCAGGGTCGCTGAGGCGAATAAATGTGTTTTTTCATTATATCTGTATGAATGTTTGCACATGTGTGTGTTAAGGATAAGTCGATCAGATTAGAAACTGTGACTTCACACGTCAGAAGTCCGGTCGTTCAGTACCGTTTCAAAGGTGACTGCGATTGGCGCAGATGGCAAGGAGACACGTGCAGTTTGGTACAAAAATCAGTCCTGAGACGATGGGATAAGGCTTTATATCTGTCTCTCAGTCCCCTGCTTCCATCACTTGCATCCTCTGCTACATGAGACTTAAAAAAATTCTGGAGAAATAAGTTACACGTTTTAAATATAAAAAGTCCAAACAATCATATTATTCAATTTTACCTGCCCTTGAGTATCAGGGACAGTGTGATTAGCGGTCGTAGTAAATACATTGTCCCAGTTTCACGGAATCTAGCAAACTCGTAAATCAACATAAAATAAATTGTAATATTAATTGTGATTTATTAATTTGTTGTTGTTTTGTTGCTACGATTTTCGACAGTACTTGAGTCGTTAGCTTCAAGATGGAGGCAGTGAGGAGGTAGTTCGCCACCGACCTTTAAGCAGGGTTGGTTGTGGGATTCGTTAGTCGGCATTCTCTATGCAGCCAGCGATAGATCTCAAACCCACATGTAAGAGTCCGACGGGGAACATGAATCTCCCTGTCAGGTTGCCGAGCTTCCGTCGGCACTCACGTCGATAGCTTCAAAGAGAGGGCAGTAAGAAGACGGGTTGGGGGCCCTCGAGTCTCCCGGGCTAGTCCGGGCGGCCCCCAGTCGGGCACTTAGCTTCGTCATGGCATTAGCTCTGGGCAAAGAGGAGGGACTCTTACCGGCGCATTGTGGGCGGCGCTTAATTTGACTTCGATGCTAACCTTGAAAGCTAGTAGCTCTGAGCTGGCAGAGATGCCCGATCCCCGCTTAATTGGGATCCCGAGAGCGGTAACAACGTTCTGGCGGGATCCAGAGGCCATCCTCTTGGATTACTTGCGCGTCGGCAGTGGTTCGGATAAAGGCGAAAAGCTTAGGCGCCTACTCCGGGAAGAAATCCTTCTGGCAAAACAAGTAACTGTGTAGAGTGGTAGACCACGCAAGGGTACAAATCAGTCCGAAAGAGTGCGTTGATGTCCAGAACGACGCCGTTGCAGGCGGAAGTTGGCGGAGGAACCCAATGCCTGTGACGGCTGGAGTGGCACCGGGAGCCGTGCGGCCGTTCTACCAGTGGCTCTCGCTCGCGGCTAAAATTTCCGCGCCCGCGCGTGCAACGGGGCCCCAGGCCGCCGCCGCCGCCGCCGCCGCCTCGCCGCCGCCGCCTCGCCGCCGCCGCCGCCGTCGGCGCCATCGCCGCCGGCCAGCGCAAGAACCTCGGCGAAAGCCGGCACCGCGCCTCCCCGCTCCGCCGCTCTCTCCGCACACCACCGCGCCCCGCTCCGCCCCACTCCTTTGTTTGAGCCCGTTACACGCCCTGCGATTTGGACCAGACGTCCGACACGTGGACCGACGGTGGTGGTAGCGGACGGGAGATGGAATGGAGCAGGTTAAAGTGGGAGCGGAGGCGAGAGCACATGCGGAGAAGAAGCCCGACGGTGTAGAAACAGAAGCGGAGGGACGAGGGCAAGGGCGGTGGTAGGGATGGGGACCGAGGTTGGGTAGGATCGGAGCGGAGGCTGCGACTGAGGTGGGAACGAAAGTTGGTCGAGGCGGGGAGGGGTGGGGGTGGAACTGAGGTGAGGCGGCCTGCAAAAGACGGCGAAAGGGGCCTCGGCAAAGGCAAAAGACGGGCTTCAAGCTCCAAACACGCGATTTCTCTTCGCCCAATGTCAGAGGACCGAGATACAACGGATAATGAAAGAGCGGAAGAAATGTTACTGAGGTTCAAAATATGAAGTCTGGGCCCAATACGAACATTATTTTTTGACATAAGCTCATGTACGTTACGAGCTATTAGATTTTCAACGATTGTTAAATGCATTGTGAAGATGCCGAGAATAATTACGAAAATAATTGTGCATTGTATTCAAAACCACAATGTAAACGAAAGAATATCTAAAAATCTTCTAATAATTTGTCATGCGATATATAATTAATTATGCATTGTATTCAGTTCCGCAATTATCACAAATGCAAACGCAATCCACAATTATCGCAGCATACCTTATTGCAATTGTGCATTGTAAATGTAAGGTACGTCATCTCCAAAACAAGTCAAAACTACCAAAACAATTTTTCTATATTTCTTAAAGTCTTAATCTATTAGTTCAAAATATTAAAAATGTTTTAGAGGTATCTCGAGTTCACGCTGAATCAATGTTAGCAATACCCTGTTATCTTGAAAATGTGAATTGAAATGAGGAATTGTCCTTCCTTCTTCTTTCCCCGCATATATTGAATGCTTTCTTACTTCACTAGTATGTCATATCAAAGAAACGTATATTTAGAGAAGCGGTGAAAAATCAGTTTTACAAGGTAATAAAAAAATTATTAACGCCTGCATTCCACACAAGAAAATTTTGCATGGTATTTCTACATCAATAAATATCGTCACCGAAACAGTACATTTCATTTAGAAGAAACAATCCTAAGTAAGTATACAAAAAGCAAGTGTCTCTGGAAATAACTTCCAAAATTGGTTCCACTGGCGCCGTCATTCAACAAAACTAATAAAGACAAATCACAAAACTTGTACTATGAATAAGTACGAAATAATGAAATTGAATAAGTGTCGGAAATACACAGATTTCAATCGCCAAATATGGTCCCTATAAAATGAAAAATGCTCTTTACTTAATGTATAATGGTAGGCATAAACGAACTGATTGATGTGTTTGCCGTTGTAAATCTGTGAGCGCTGCATTGCTTCTTAAATGGAGGAGGTTATGGGAACAAGGCGGAGGCGACAGATTTACAATACCGCGAGCCAGTCTCGCGAGTGGCGCTTGACGGTGTATGGGCCATTTGCTGCCGAGACGCCCAATTCAGAGGACGGAGGGCGGGTGACTCAGCAGCTTGTTGCTGCGTGCGCAGCGAGCAGCCACCGCCGTGCCGCGCAGCGCCGGGTGGGGCGTCGACCACCGCTCAAAACGACCAAAAGTGCGGGGCCGCGCTCGGAGGCGCCCGGATCGCTGACCACGCGAGGCGAAGGCCGCGTCGCCGAGGTCAACACTTCCCACGACAGGGATTGTTATGAAATGTGTGGGGAATAGTACTAGTTTTGAAACGACGCAGCTAAGACTGGACTTACTGTGATGAAGCCAGAATTTTCTCCTTGAACGAACATTCGAGCCTACACTGACGAAAACTTTTTAGCATAACGTTTCACGAAACTCTCTACTGGTCTTAGTTACTAATTTAAGGGTTAGAGAAGTACTGTTTACAATTTATTTACACCATTAATTATAATAATATTTTCCTGTTCATTGAATATTCGAAAGCGACAAGCTACAACTGATCTCATAATAATACGCATGATTATTTTTCTCGAGAATGCCTTTCCTCTCTAACTTATCTTCTATCAATAGTCTCGCTTCTGTAAATGCTTATAATAGGCACAGAAAGCGGGACTGAATTCCGTGCTTATCAGTTGATGCGATCTAACTTCCACACAAGAATAAATGAAAATCAAAAAGCAAACAATACATTTAATTTATTAATTGTATTTAATTAAGTCAGCATAACACTCTGCATTAGATAATAAGAATAAATTTGATTGATTAATTAAAAATAATACATTACCTCTAAAATGAAATTATTGTGTACGTCACACTTTCAACAAAACATCATTCTACGATTAATAAAGGTGGTTTCCTGGTATGTATGAAGATTGTCTGCTTTATGTATTGAGTACGACGGGTATATCAAAAATCAGAAATTGAAAGAAAGTTTTAATGTGGTTATCTTAAGCAGATTACGCATAAAAGCAATAAGTTAATTAGTTCACACACAAAGGGAATAATTAATTATTTTAGAGAGAAACGAAAGTAGCACAGTATCTGCACGATTCAGGGCCGCCCCTAGATTACAAGCCCCTAAGACAACTTATGGGGGTTGCACTCCCTGATAAAAGTCACTTTCTCATTCCATAGGAGAAACTTAATAAATCGCAAATATTTATGGTTTGCTGGTGCAACCGAAACATTGGAGAAAGAAAATGGATGGGAATGGGAAATTTACTACTCCTAAAAAACAGGAACGTTACGCTCGCCCCAAAACATTTTTTAGGTTGACAAAAGATCTAAATTTATGAAAGAATTAGGAACATTCTTTAGGAAAAGGTGCGGACCATTAGGGAACTGAAATTAGGGAGTGGGAAAAGCAGCACTGGTTAGCTGAGCGGAGCCTAGACTGGCAGGAATAAATAAGTCCAATAAGCTAACAATAATACGTAATTATGTTAAGTTAGTAAACAGTTAAGAAATAAGTCATAAGTTGTAGTCAAATGGTAAGTAACAGGATCATATAATAAATAAAATAAAAACTAGGCCATAGTAATAAGCCAAATTAGCCGGGGTGAAGGAAGGGGATCGCACAATGTAAGGCAGCAGACGTTGGTGCGGCGATCTTCTGTGGTGCGTTTGATTTCAGGTGCTGAGGGAGGCAAGCACTGGAAGGAGCGCGGGGCGACGCCCGCGTCAGAAAATAAAATAGCTAAAATAAAAGCGTCGGATAATTAGAATGTCTCGGCGCTTCTGACGGCAGTTTTCCCCCTTCAGGGCGTTTTTTTCCTGAGCCGTACCTTGTGGTCTCTTTTCCGCGGCTTTGATGCGATTGGAAGCCATTTGCGGGTGATACCAGAATTCGAAGATCAGAACGCGAAAGGATGTAAGGTTATTGTAAATGGCTTAAAGACCTTCGGCCTAGCCACATAGGATCAAGTAATCATTATTCGTTGTTATATAGATTACCTATTAATAATAATAATAAATATTTAATTTTTCAAGAACGTTGTATGTTAGAAGATTCTACATGCGAACAGGCAAAATTAAATGCTGGCTGACTCTCAAGTGTTATTAATTGGGTTTCAGATTTGCCAGCACGTCAAACTGCTAAATCATTACTCCTCTATAAGTGTAGTACCACGTTTTCCCCGGGATTGGTAGCGCTACGTCTTCCCCCGCAGGACTGTTAGAGATCCTACGCCGAGGTACTGCGGCTACCGGGGTTTCCCTAAACCAAGTATCTTCCACCAGGAGCACAGCTCTAGCCGGGATAAGATCGAAGCTACCGACCGGTCTCCCGGCATATGTGGTATTGTAGTGAGTGCAAGGGTGTGTGTGTGTTAAAAAGAGATAGGATAAGGGAAGAGAATATCGCGCGCAGTCCATGGCCCGTTTGCTATGGTACTGCTTCCACATTCGCCTGATGGTGATGGGAGAAACCACGGAAACCTATCGATCAGATCAGCCGGCCGCTAGAATTCTTCTCCATACAGCGGCTGAATTCGACCTCGCTGACAAGCTAGTGACGAAAATACTGCCACCGTCGGAGTCCCATTTCTGATAACTCGAACCCCAAGACTGTGACAGTCAGAGGTACTGCAGTTACATCATTTGATGCCCTGAGCCACTTTTACCTTTTTTATTAATTAATTAATTGAATTTACTTGAACAGAAACAAGTACCAGTAAAAACAATAAAATATTAGTAAATGCCTATTAAAAAATGACAAAAACATTTTTTTTACACCTGCTCTTGTAGAAGACCCTGCACGATTAATACAAAAAAAAAGATACCACAAAGGCAAGCTGAAAGTTAGAAATTAAGAGAAATTTGAGCCTAAACGATCTACTCATTTCGGTGTCACGTCATTATCCGACATTTTCGGGCCGAACAGATTGGCGCCTTCTCTCGCTCCAAGCTCCGTATCCGGCGCGCGGCGCGTTCTTGTCGTTCTCTGAATCTGCGGGCAGCGATTCTCCTCGCGCTTTATGAGCGCAACGACCTGCGCGCGCGGGAGCGGATAAACAGCGATGACTGGCACCCGGGAGCCCCCGCGCCGCGCCGACGCAGACGCCACAATCGGCAATGCCTTGCGCCGGCCTCGCCGCGCCATTCGCTGCCTGCGGCCATTAAGACGGCATTCACTGACGATGCTCTCTGCATTGTGACACGTTGCTCTTCGCTTACGACTGCCATGGCTATGCGGTGGCGGGAATATCCCCTCGTGTAATAATGGTTACACCTCATAGCTCGGGAATGTCGGTGTCGATACGTGTGGATTTACGGGCATTTCAATCTGCCCATGGTGTGAACATCTTGGAATATATGAACAAATTTTTATACAAGTAATGAGAGTATCGAAAAATAGCAATCAAGTTAAAATTAGGTACATTAGGTACATCAGTTGTAGAAAACACTTTTAAATACGTCAACATCTTAAATACTGTGGCTATGGGAGATTGCGTACTAAGCTGGATGTGGAAAATATATTTCGTGTTGCACAATGCTTAAAATAATAACATTGTATTTAACGAACTTATTCGAACGAACTAACGAAAATAATCAAATAATAAATAACAAACAAACAAATTCACAGACTCGGACATACACATGAGCAGGGACGTAGGTGTAGACATTCACGGAGACAGACACAGCCAGAACCACACAGTCACACTCAGACACACAAACAATTTGACAGACACATTCACACAGTCACGAGCACAGAAATGCACACTGACATACTTAATCCGAAAGGCCGACTGGCCGGTCGGCTGAAAGGTTCACGAGCCGACAGACCGAAATATATTTGCATGAATCTGAGGATGGTTGGATGAACCTATGGTTGGCGAGACTCAAGAGACAGATAGTCAAGAGAACGGTCAATGACAAAAAGATCGATGGAAAGTATCATGGTACTTAAGGTCACATGTCTCCCGGTATGACCTTCCTCTCGTCTTCTAACCGTAACAGCGCGCGAGGCTGGACATCTCCCTCTTACGGAGACGTCGCATCGTGGCGCTCATTACATCCGGGCGAGACCTGGGGCGTCTGACGGGGGCTGCATACCAATGCGCGGGGCTCGGACGCGAATACCCAATGGCACAGGTGGGAGCCATCGGCGGCTTAAGAGCCACTGCACTTCGCGCCGACGGTCAAGTTTGTGCACTCGCGGCACGCCGTTCCAGGCCACGCACGTACCGCGAGCAACGACGTTGCGATAGGGATCTGGCGGAGGTGTTTAGCTTTACTCCGGTTTCGGAACCATTCAGCTTGCATTAATTCACTTTCTGTACATCCATTCTCATCCCAAAAACTGCCCAAAGTAGTCGGAGAGAAGAATTACTAGAGCACTTGTATTGTAAATCTAAATTCCACGTTTTGACCAACACTGTTTTCGAAATCAATGTGTCAATGTACATCACTTGCTATTGTAAAAAAATCACAAAAAAGTTTTTATGTTTCCTTTACAGCGTAATTCTTCATTATTTTCACCAGTTTATTAAAATACTCTTTGTTGAATAGTTTAATGATGGCATTGTCGCAGAATAATATATATGCTAATAAATTATTCAAATAATTACGTACTAAATTGTGTTCCTGAAACCAGGTTAACAATCTATTCTATTGGACAAAACTACATACAAATACCAGCTGGAGTACCGCCGTGCAGATTCAATTAATGCGCACTTCTGAAGTGTACATTAATAAATCATTTTATTTACATCCTCGCCATCACCACCACGCCCCGCTCCGCCTCAACATGCTCCTTCTCACTTCACTACGCGTTGGCAAGCCTCACCTGGCCGTCCCCTTTCCGGCCCGCCCGCTCCGCTCCACCGTCCCTGTCCTGCTCCTTCAGAGAATTAATTTTGAAAAATGTTCTATCCTTTCAATCAAATAGTCTTGATCATGTCTCATTTTTTCATTTACATTAATGTATTAATTAATTAATTAATTAATTAAATAGGAGAAATATACCAAAACGACCCTGAAAGTACAAGCTTTGTTAGAGGTTAAGATGAATAGCTGATCGTAACTGTACGATTAGCATTAACGATGGCCAGATGTTGGGTGGCTGATACACTCGTTTTCAGGCGATTTCCGTTGGTCGATTGGGGTCCCGCCCGCGGCGGTGGTGGTGGTGGCGGCGGCGCTGGCGGTGGATCGAACCCCGGCCCTAGACCACCTGCCGCCGGCAGCACCGGCTTCAAAAAAAGAGAGGAACAGTGAGGAGAGAGAAGAAGAAACAAGAAGAAAGAGGGAGAGGGAGAGAGAGGGAGAGAGAGGGAGAGAGAGAGGGAGAG
>BOPP01000019.1:7687940-7709575 GCA_017312745.1 Gryllus bimaculatus
GAGGGAGAGAGAGGGAGAGAGAGGGAGAGGGAGAGGGAGAAGGAGAGAGAGAGAGAGAGAGAGAGAGAGAGAGAGAGAGAGAAGAAAATGCGTCAAAAAAAAGAATCCAATGAGAGACCAAGACAAACAGACACACAAAAACACTTGCGAGGTCAGTGGAAAGAAGGCAGTATAAATGGAAAAAGATAGTCTGCGAACATTTTACAGAACAAAAAAGTATAGAAAGAGGAGACCTGATCATGCGGAAAAGAACTTTGGTATGCCTGCACTGTGTGACCAGGTCTGGCAACGCAACCTGACTGGCTCCGAAATATACGAATAAGGAGGTAAGAAATGGCAAAATCATGTCCTGATTTGTGAACGACTCCAAGCGCTTACTTTGAGGCTCCAAATGATATTAATTAGAAATAAACTAAATTAATTAGAAATAAACTAAATTAATTAGAAATAAACTAAATTAATTAGAAATAAACTAAAAAACGCGTATCAGTCAATTAACATGCTACATATAAACTGAAATGAATGTTGTTTCTATTACTGCCGCCACTATTTATTCTATTTCTGAATTAACACAATGTTCGATACAATACATAGTCTTTAATGTACTATGAATGATCAAAATTATGCTATACTGTAGGTGGTAAATACCCATTAACGACTCAATTTAAAGTATCTAAAGTGAATCTGAAATTCACACTACTTGAAAATTAATAATTCAAGAGATTCTCCCTATTTTTTGTTCAGCAGCTATTCGAATATATCTTTTGATCTGTAAGAAAATTTCACTAACATTGCGTTCACCGACAAATAAACAGATCTCTCTGTGAATTGTGTCTTTCCTATATGAAGTATCTTCGTCAAGTTCATTTAAAGGAAACTGGACAGTGTAATGCTAAGAACTGTTGTTTCAAAGAAGCAAGTCCATTTGTAACAGTAAAACACATCATCTGTGAGTAAATAGAGTTTCGAAAAGCTAATATTGTATTTCTGCAATAGTGTTTAAATTGAAATCGCATGCTATTTTTTTCCTTCTATTAAAATGAGAAAATGCAAGATGACAACAAATAGAAAAGCCAAATTGACTCATCAACGAATGATTAATGACATAAAATTCATTGTAGCAATTGGTATAAAACTACGTAATTATTAGTGTATTAAAAAGTCGCAAGAATTATTATTCCCCACATGTAACAATCCCTATGATATTTTATTTAAATGAAATATTGTACATTATAAATGTCTGTAAAATTAATCCTTCCGACATGCCCTCCAACTTAATCAGAAATTGAAAAGAATCGTTCGATCATCACATTATTAAATGATTCCAATACCTTAGGCAAATGCACATAGGTTTTGAACCACTGCAAGCAAAGGTTTCGGACTGCACTTCCACTTCACTAGTAGAGTGCGCTGACCGCGTAGTATGCAAGTCATCGAGTCACGTATGTTATGTTTCCTCAAAGCTTTTACAATATTGTCTAGTAAAAAAGAAACGAGAATTTTTAAATACGAAGATCATTAAAGGCCACATTCTTTCTATCAACATATCCTCTTGGAAATGTTACTGTAAGGATTAATTTTCATATATTTTTGGTACTTTTCGGATTATCGTAAAAATTCAAAACACAATAACCTTTTTTGAGACTAGAAGGCATGAATCACTCAATAATAAATTAACTCGTTGAAATACAGTGAAGTAATTACTATACACAAAATTTCGGCAAGGTACGACGTAAATACGATTGTAAATCGGGTTCTACAATGGGTTTTTCGAAAGGAATACACATTTAGATTTTGAGAAGTTTACCCTGGTTACTGTGACTTCACTATGTTGTTGAGACTTTTGTACGCTTGAAAAAGAGATAATTACAAGGATCTAAAAGAATAAGATCTCTACAAAATTGCTGCAACAAATTAATAATTTTCAATAGATATTTGGCTATTTTGCAATTGAAAGTGCTGTAGAATGCCATAGGAAAGCAAAGAAAGATATCAAAGACATCAATCTCTTTGAGGATCAAATGAATTTTCCTACTATTTCGACGTGAGTTGAAAATACAGCTTCTATGAGAATGTATCATTTACTTCTTAACATTTGACTAAGCTGTGTTCGACACTCCAAAATGTTCGTGCTGGTTTACTACTTCCGCATAAGAAGTAGAACCACAGTGGAAAATCGTCCGCCGTCAGAGGTCGCTCCACAATATGTTTCGAGGTAGCAAATATACAATAAGCTGGAATGAAAAGCAACAGATATGAATACATCACAAACGCTGAAAGGAAACCACTCTTACTTCGTAGTCGTCGGGGAAAGTACGCAAGATCTCTATTATATCTGAATTACGCATGAGCGTACAGCAAGCACGTGGCCTGAAAGGTAACCTGCACTGTCGAATCATCCGGAACTAGTTTGTGTACATCCAAAGTAAGAATGTAACACATCCAATACACAATGTATTTGGGTCTAAAAGATGAATCATACACTTGATGGTCGGTCTACTATACTTTATTAGAACACACAAACAGTCATTCCAGTACTTTCACATCTTGTGACAGCATCCGGTCCCTACCGCATGAATGTATTCAGCTAAATTGTGAAGTCAGTCACACAAAAAAAGCAACCCAGTAGACTCGTGGCAAAACCATGGAGAAATCTGTTTTACTATCGTCCTCCTCGAAAACCAGTGTGACGGCACCCGCGTAGTGGAGCGTAGCCGGATGGCGCAGGGCAGGCCGGCGCGAGGGTAACACTGCCCGAGGCAGGCGGGACGGCCGCGGGGGTAACGCTCGCGCCGCCACACGCCGCCGCGCCGCGCCGGCACGCGTTAGTCACGGCGCGGAAGAAGATACGCCACAGACGGAGCGCAAATATTTGCCATCTCGGATCGATTACCTCGTGGACAAGGCCGCGGTGGTAGCGGTCGCCTCGTGGAGGTGGTCGCCTCGTGGAGGTCTGTCCTCCGACGGCGGAAGCAGCATCAGCAGCACAGCAGCCGAGACGGAAGCCGCGCCCGCCCCCGCTCCCTGCGCGTCCGCCCGCCCGCACCAGCGGCTGCGGCTGCGTCCAGATGCACGCGGAGGTCGCGAGGCCGCGGGCCGAGGTCAGGGTCGCGACCTTGCGTCGGGCGCTGGTGGACGTGACTGCGCCCGCGCCCGCTATGGAGGCGCGCGTTCGCCAAAATGACGTCACGCTGACTCGCGACGGCGGCGGCTGCGATCTCCTCTCCTCTTCCCGTCTCTCCCACCTCCTCCTCCTCCTCCGCTGCCGCGCCGGCCCCCTTCTCCGCCCTCCCGCTCTCGCGATCCGCTGCGCGCCGCCGCCGCCGCCGCCGTCTGGCAAACCTGTCCGCGCACCGCGCCGCTCGCTGCCGGGCGCGCAGGCCCCTGCCGCGCCGCGCCGTGCACCGCCGCGCCCCGATTGCACGTGCACGCTTGCGGAAGCACCGAAATGTCGCCAGCCACGCGGCGGCAAAATGCAGAGCAGTGGACTTCTGATCACCGAGACACTCCCCCTAAATCCGGGTTTTGGTCATCGGAATTTCGCTGCTCACTGATAAGTGAGTGTGTTAATGCTGTTTTTGCAGTATTGGATGAAATGTAATGGGAGTTTAATTACAGTCGTTATTTTCCACTATATTTTAATTTTTTTTAGAGGTATGAAAGTTTAAAGTAACGGTGCAAAGCTTTCTTTTGAAGAGAAATTGGATTCTCTACGTTTCAGGATTATGTATGTAAAAATTTAATGTCTAATTTTACCTATTTTTATTTAATGTTACATATTTTATGAAGCATTGTATTATTCGTAATGGTTGAACATTGTCTTAACATCTTCCATTACAGGAACGTAAACAATTTAATTACTTTCAGATATAAATCATCAGCCTGACCAATTAGTGTGAATGAGCTAAATTGAATTTTATTTAAACGAAACTTGTGGATGAAATAAATATTTTTCAGTGTCATAAAATTATTTTAATTTTCTTTAACTTTCTGAATAAATCAAAGGAGCCAACCTTTGTCAACTCGTCTAGAAAGAGAAACAACGAACGCTATAGCCTTTAAATCCACCAGACACAGCGCGTGTATACAATATAATTACTGTGAGGTTTTTCCTAAAAAATTAATTGTATTATTTCTATGATATCAAAAAATGATATGTACTGAAATATGTTTCTGCTTAAAATCCACATCTATTCAATAACACTTATTTACTACAGAGATATGAGATCAATGTGTATCAATTTAATTATCTGTGCGCCAATTGATGCTATTAATGTAGGAATTAACTCTGACATATAATATTTAAAAAGTTTTAAATGTATTGATGTAAAATACAAAATCATAGAATTTTTAGTTAAATTAAAAAATGTCTTTTCACAGAAAATTACAATTGCATTAAGCATTTTGAAGCAAATATGATTGAACAAAATGATTTTACATAATGATACATTAGCATCGATGGCATTAACTAAGATAGATATAGTATTTAACAATATTTTTACATCTATTAAAAATCTGAAATATATTTTATTTAGATTTACGTATTATTTACAACTCTCTACTTTTTATTATTTTAATAACGAAAATTTTGTATTCTCGTGGTCAACCTTTTCTTCTAACTCTCATCACTCTAAAATTACACAATTAATTTATTGCGAATAAATTCCACATTTTTTAAGTTGTATAAATGTAAAAATAGGTATAATTCTTATACAATGAATTCGTCACAAGAGCCTTAGAGTTTTTTCAAAAACCTGCTGAACAGGTAAGTAAATGGGAGACTGGTTTGACTCCTACGCTTCCCAGAAAGTCTTAGTTTGGTATGGAAGCCTTAGAGGTAACTATTTCTTTCGTGCATCACGTCTTCGGAGGAAATGAGTTGCTGTTGCAGCATTCCAAGTAAGTCTTAATTTCCGAAGGCTAGTTGGTTTCTCCTACGTATTATCGAGGATGTAACGATTATTGGTGACATTGTAGAAAGGTTTTACATTAAAAAAAAACAACAGAAAAAATGCAAGAATATATTTGAATATTTCCAAACGATGTAGTAAGGATAATTCTATTTATTTTGAAAGGCTGGAATAGTAGGCCTATAGTTTTTAATGTCATTAGGCCAAAAAATAGCAAATAATCAACCCTGCATGTTATTTGTTATATCAGCCCTGTATCGTTCAATACTTTTGGTAACACGACATTCTTATAAGAAAAAGTATTGCTTGGAATAAATATTCGCATCTACCGTCTTTAGCTACAACTCATTGTTTCCATTGTTAATGAACGACGATCTGTTAAATACGGCCGGACTTTCGTTTATCTGTTTGGCTGAGTTTAGACAATATAATTATCAACAATATAGTATTACAAAAAATAATTTTCAGCATTATCACTGGGGATTGTGTCGGAAGCAATAAATCTCAATGAGTTATATCGGTGCAGTCTATAAGCACTTTGTAATTAGAAACTACTATTTTTATTCACTAGTTTTAAATGTTATTTTCAGTGCACTAGTTAGAATCAATGACAAGGCGAAATATTATTTTATCGTGATCCCAAAAATGAAGGGCACTTCGGAAAGAAGCTGTTAACAGTTAGAGTGCAGCCACAAAAATTGTTGGATCGGTTACATCCACACAAACTGGCCTTTTTCACAACGTTTCCACAAGGACCAGCGACCTGCAAACGAGGCACCTGTCCTTCCTCGAAATGCAACTTTTTGCATTCTCTGGGTAACAGGACTGGCAACAGTGCCTCGGTGTCACGTTACATGCCTTGAAATTGAATAGTTTCATTCCATTTGCCATTGATCGTTTGGGAAAATTTCGAATTCCTTTCTTTCAACTTTTTGGACCTTGCATTCCTCTTCCACGCTTAGGCTTAAAATGCCAGTTCCTCTGATTGAATTCTTAGTGAACAAAACAGAAACGCGGGTTCTCATGAGGAATTCTAACATTCTTCCCATTCATTCATTCATTCATTTATACATTCATTGTGAGCGGCATTGATGTGATAAAATTTGTCTTTGTGCTGCGAATTTTGAGAGTAAATTTTAATTTCATTAATCGAAGATACCTGCCCGTAACCCTGCTCCGAAGTAAAATAATTGTTAAGTGCAAAAAACTTATAAAACGGAAATGATTCTTATGATGTAAAAACTTTTCAATGGTATTTACTTAAGAAGTATAACATTTCAGATCTGTTTATTTATAACAGTAATTGCTAAGACTCAGCTGTCTTGTATTTGTGGACATGTATGCATTTCAAATTCAATGAGCGATTGGAAGAGAGGAACAAAGATTAGAAGTTAATAATAACGGAAAAGATAAGATCTACAATCCAAAATTTAATGTAAAATTAAAATAATAATTCATTTACCGGCAAAGGTGGCTTAGGGCATTACTAATGTCGCTGCAATGACTCTGAACGGGAGGTCCTAGATTCAAGTCCCGAAGGTGACAGGATTTTCGACACTAGCTATGCAGCAACTACGTCGAATTCATCCGCTGTATGGAGGACAAATTTAGCCGTTGGCTGCTCTCGTCGTTTTCCGGGTTTTCTCCGATCAACACCAGGCGAATGCCGGAGCAGGACCGTAACATGGAACGCATGTGATATTTCCTTCCCCTTGCCAGTCCTATCCTCAGCCCTTACACTCATACCACGTGCATTACAATACCGCACCAAAAGGGAGACAGGTCGGGGGCTTAGAGCTTGTCCCGGCTGAGGCAGTGCCCCGGTGGTGGGAGATACCTGGTTGAGAAAATCCTCGCATGCCGACGTAGATTCGCCCCGGATCACGCTTGCCAGCGTGGGCAGATCACTGCCATCACCCGCGATAAAAGAAAAGCATGTCCAACACTTACGGAACTGATGTCCTTAGCAGTTGACGCACTCGGAATAACTAATGAATCAATTAATCATTAATGTATTTCAAACGAAGATAAATCTCCAACAAATTCATTATAATGTATTAAGATGTATAATGCATTATAATGTATATGAGAATTATACCGTAGTAAATTTTACCTTGGAGGTACAGTGTACGATATCATATATTATCTAATTTTACAGGAAAGGAGTTTAAAAGTATTTGCTTGTAAACATGGGTGTTGTTTTGACTGCTTAATTTAGTTATTGAGTGAGTAGTATTTCTGGGTGTGTCAACTACTTTGATCACTAGGCGCCTGAGTGTAATGCATGTTACACCTGGGAGGCAGCAGTGTTTCTTGGTGGTGGAACGTGAGACCGAGCGACGTCTTACCCGTATTGGCTTGTAGGATTTCCCCTCTTCCCCGTATATCTACCAACGGGGCACCGCCCCAGCCGAGAGAGGCACTAAGCTCTTCACTAGTCTTCTGATATGAAGGTAGCGTACTGTATGTACGAGTAAATGTGAGTAATGTGAGGGAATGTGACAACAAGAGGAAAGAAAGTTCGCGCTCAGTCCGTGTCCCGTGCATTAGGATTCTATTTCGGCATTCGCCAATATTAATAGGAGAAAAAGAACTGAATGGAGAAGCCGTTGCTAGATTTCTACTCCAGACAGTGGCTGAATGCGACGAAGTAGCCATCTAGTGCCTAAAATCCGCCACCGTCGGGTCTATAATCCTATCACTTCTCATTAGTCACAGCAGTGATAACAGTTGTTGCAAAGAGTCATCGGATCCGGCGAAAATTGAAAACAAAATGCAACCTCACTGCCCTCTGAGCTTCCGAAGCGTCACCAAAAACGCAACGCGCAGTCACATGGTGAGCCGCTATGCTAATGAGTCCACACGAACCCGCCGCGCATTAGGCTGGCCCGCGTCGTCAAGTGGCCTGCGACGCGTGTCTTCTCGCCCTCGCACGGGTGCCGCGCGGGCAAAGGTCCGAGGCTGCGAGCATGCGCATCGCATTCCTCTGGCTCGGGTTGCCCGCCTGCTGCCACTCGCTCCGCCCGCGCTCTGCGCTCGCTTCGTCCTTCACGAAAATCCGCAAGACGCGCCCCGCAGGCCGCCGCTATCGCGACCTTTTTCTTCGCTTGTGACGAGCACCGCGTCCATAATCTTATTCGAAATTATCTGTTGTAAGCGGTGGCGGAACGGGTGAAATTTGACTGGAGATAAGATATCACAATGTCCTTTGATAATTTGTACGACCGTGAAAAATATTCCAGAGTGATAATGAAACTATTTTATGCATTTAGAACGCAAGGGAGCATTGAGATAACAAGCTAGATGTAAATTAAGTGGAACTATTTAGAGTTAAGTAATGGGATATGAATATGTTCTAACCATATCATTTTGATAAATCCATAAATGAACAAAAAGGATTCATGTAGATTGTAAACAGATTGAAAATTGGCAGCAAAGAATTCAGAGCCAGTGTATTGAGTCCGTGAATTTTCAAGGAAGGATTAGACGAGAAAACAAGTACTGTATAATACCTTGGAACTCCTTGAAGTTTGGGGAATTTGAAGTGTCTGGAACTGGGAACCCCCAAGGCAGCCAAGATACCCAAGTGGTGTTGCAGCGGTCGCTTTCTCCGGCGGTGAGAGAGAGAAGAGTGTGAAGGGGGAGAAGAGAGGGCCGAAGAGTTCGTGACTAGCCTGCCCGTCTGGACAGCGTCCGACTAACTGCACGAAGGAGCAATGTCCCTTCATCGTACCAAAGACGCCTAATTTCTACATCAACCGTAACAATGTGTTTCTTGTTCACTTGCATGTCCTTGTTCATTTTCCTTTTTCATACTTCCATATCTCAAATGACATTCTCTTTTCATTCTCCCATTTCAATAGGCTCAGGATACGTGGTGTTAAAAGCTATAAAATAAAAGAATGTACAGAAAAACTGGTTTTACGCACAAGGGAGATAAGTATATATTCAGTTATCGTTCAAAACAATGTTCTCTCTGTTACTATTAAATTTCCCTAGTGAATGAGTACGAAAAAAGACAAGCGATATGAAATGTTATAAGCAATTTTCCCAGCACACAAATAACAAACATAAAACTATAGTTTTTTTCAAAACAGAGAATGACTTATTTTCATTTCGGAAACGGCATAAATTTTATTTTTCCAGCAAGCCAGCTGGAAAACATCAACGGGAAAACAAGTTCTTCTTGTTCCATCTCAGGGTTGCTTTCGTTGGAAAATGTTCGCGATGTTAACAGAGTCACGTTAATGCATTCGCCGGAACGGTTTGTACACAAGGCCAGGTGCACAGAGGTCGGAACGTTATGTTGACAAAGACCACATGCGTAAAAACCGCAGGAAAGAAGACAGTCAGTTCCCTAGATTCTACTCATTTCTATTTTTCTCTCATTCATTTAGTACAAACAGGACACGAACATACAGATAAGAAACTTTACTTGTATTATGTTAGTTATTTTTCTTTTATACAAATAGGGCTAAAGAATACAATTTACTCATAAATACAGGTTTAGTAGTTCCCACAAATCAAGGTAACACGTGAAAGCAGTCATCATTACGAAACTTAAAAAAGTACTTATTCCATCAAATCAGTTTCAAAGTGTATTCAAAAATTAAAATTAATTTTAAGTAGAAAGTACTCGTTGTCTTACGAATGACATAGGAACGTAATCTGTTCATATTGTTACTAAATAATCATTCATTCTAAAAGATTCATTCTAAAGTTTTTATTTATGAACAAAGTTACCATGCAAATATTTCACGGGCCTGGGAATTACGCATCTTTACCCTTGGTTGATAAAAGATAAGCATATTATCATCATCAACTGATTGATTGATGTTTTTGGGCATGTTATTTGCTAAGAGCATTAGTCTCGTGAGAGTAGTGCATATTTCTTATGGGAAGTCGCAGTGATCTTCCCCTGCTGGATGGCGAGATCCGGACCGGACCCACACGTCGGCTTGCGCGGGTTTCCCCAACCAGGTATCTCTCACCAGTGGGGGCCTCGTCCCGCCTGGCAAAATATCTAATATCTCGACTTGTCTCCCTGCAGGTGTGGCAGTGTAGTATATGGTGTGTAAGTAAGGCGTGAGGATAGAACAATGAAGAGAAAGGAAAGGTTTCGCACGGTCCGTGGCCCGTTTGTAAGAGAACTGCTCGGACATTAGCTTGGTATTGATTGGAGAAACCACGGAAAACTACCGATGAGTTCAGCCGACCACTAGAATTCTCCTCCCGACAGCGGTTGTATTTGACCTAGCTAAGCAGCTAGTGACGAAATTCCTGCCACCATCGGGGCTTGAACCCTAGAACCTCTCGGTCAGAGAGACTGCAGAGACATCAAATAATGCCCTGAGCCACCGAAGCCGGTTACACTCCTTCGTATCTATAGGGATATAATGAGTCAAACATTACAACTTTTAATTATAATCACAGAGCAAAAATGTCAATTACCAAGACACTAATTTCTCATACCTACACTTAAATGTTAAGCAAACAAAATACACGCACAAATACTATACCCAATAAAATACAATGACTGGATAAAATATAATTTTATGGATCACACTTTGTGAAAAAGGCAGTAATTTCCCTTCATAAGTAACACTGTAGGACGTGCAGACCCGTTCGAAATCCAGGCGGACTTCGCGCCTTGAACGAGCGGCTGAGCTTTAACCCACGGCTTGATCTCGCGGCTGAATGAGCACGAATGATAAGTGTGCTGCTTATCCGAGGCTTTAAGAGCTCGTCCGAACCCAGACGGGCGGCGTCCTCATCGGGACAACGCGGCGCGGCGCATTGCACTCTGCCGGGGAGGGGCGATGGCGAAGACGAGGGCGGAGCCATGGAGACTGGTAGTGAAATAGCGTCTGGGAATGGAATTGGAGGGGAACAATGAAAAGACGAGGGAAGGAGAGGATGAGGTGAGGGGAATGGGAGGGGAGAAGATGACAAGGGGGATGGAATATGTAGAGATGGGAGGGCAGGGGAGGAGAGAACAAGGGGAATAGAATAGGAGAGGGGAAGAGTGGAGAGAACAAGGGGAGAGGAATGGGAATGGGAGGGCAGAGCAGGGGAATGGGGAGGTGGAGGGTAATGGGAGGGCAGGAGAGGGTGAGGAATGGAAGAACAGGGGAGGTGAGAGGAATGGGAGGGGAGCGGAAGAGAGGTCAAGTGGAATGTAGAAAGACGGTGGGGGGAGAGGAATGGGAGGGCTGGAGAGATAATAGAAGAAGAGGGTAAAGGCGAGTGGGGGAGAGGGGATGTGGGTAAGGAGAGAGAAGGGTGTATGAGGGGCGGGGACTGAATGAAATGAGAAGGGGAAAGGGAAAGGGAGAGAGGCGATTAGTTAGGGAGGGGGAGCGGGGCGAGCAGTGACGCGCGAACCCGTCTGGCGCCGTCGATTAATCCCTGGTGTCACGCGGAAACGTTCCGCCCGCTCTCTGCTCCTCAGTTCTGCTCCGTGCGGTACAAAAGTACAGTGGCTCAGCAGTTCTTTCTCAATCTCCTCTGTAAGATTCATCTTAGATAGGACGCTTCGATCAGCGCATTCCCTGGCAACACTTAAACCAAGCCACTCCATGAGGAACCAGGCCACTCCATGAGGAACCGGAGTTCATGGTTTTTAGAGACATTTCACCAGTTTTCATGAATTGATCGTTATCACTTTAATGAACGGTTACGTCCGAGAACCCAAAACCACATTCCAGCCATACATTGGGTTGCAAGGTTGGGAAAGGTAAGGCCGTTTATCTTGCGGATCATCGAAAAATTAAATTCATGTTTACAAACCATCCTCAGTATTATCAACCTTTATTCATTAATTATTAAATCCAGGCCTCTTCTTATCAGCGTATGTCTATTATGATGGAAACGAATTTAACGATAGGGCGTCCGAGACCGGATTGGAGGGGATAGATGGCAAAGGAATACCAAAATGTCTGTCGAAAAAGCACCGTTTCTTGCCGTAGCGTTACAACACTATATCTAGATAAGTAAAGATTGTCTCAGCCTTGGCCACAAAAGTTCGACAAAATTGTAGTAACTGTAAATGAGTGATGCTACGACTTTTCGTTCATTAACACATACTTTGGGGCATTATTCATAAAGTTTGCAATTTTCGGAAATTCAGAGAATTAAGCGAAAATGAGACCTGTGCTATATTTTTAGGCGTCCTTTGGTCTATTATAGGGAGAAAATAAAGAAAACATTTGCGGCTGTTCTTCAGAAAAGTTTTTTTTAAATGTACATTAACTTCAATAAGAAATTATACGAAAACTACTCATTTTTTCAAAACATTTTAACTTATCTTTTGTAAACATCTGATTTTTTAGATCACATTTTATTTAAGACAAAAATCTCTATCTTCAATTTTGTACTTTTCCAATTTTTTTGTAATTTTCGAAAATACAGAGCTGCAAAAAATTGATAAGCCAAACGTTTTTTACAATTTGTATACATTCGAGAAAAAATTAAACAAATAATTTGACAAAAATGGCCCTTTTTGACAAAATAATAGCTTGCCTATTTCACACAATTTCGCAAAAATTACTCACATTTTCCAAAATTTGTCTCTTTTCAAGATGTCTTTGAATAACATTTTTATTTAAAGAAAAAAGTATATTCAATACTTCGTAGTAGAAAGATGGTGAACAAATATTGAACATTAACAATAAGCAGTCAAAGATTTCAACAAAAATGAGTCGTACACGATTCTCTTCAGCATCATTTGCACTATTCGAGAACAAATTTTGATAAAGAAACTTGAGCCAATTTTGAAAATGTTGATGTTTAATGTCAAATACCCTCATGAATCAAAATATCCACTTCAAACTCGCAAGGGCACGAGTTCGGTCAAATTAATTGGTCAATACCAATATTTGAGAAAATAATCTGAACGGTTTTAGAGCCTAAATTCGAGGCTCTAGCGTTGACCACCGACGGATGGACAGATGACAGACGTTTTGCTGTCTGCTTTTTGGATTGGAGCCACAAAACACTGGTTTCGATTACACAACGTGACAGAAGTAATTTATTCTAGGGACAGGATTTTTCGTTTCCAGGGCAAGGAAATAGGAGTTTTTGCCTAGTTAAAAAACCACACATTTCCAAGTGCACGATTACAATACTTTCTCTTCATACAAAGTAAGGCGAGAAAGTAAAGATATGAAATCCTACGGGAAAGATAAATCATTAACTGTGAACTCAGGAACAATTTCGAAGGCAGAAGAACTTCGAGGGAATCGTTCCTTTTACAGAAATTGAACGTACAAATGAACTTGAAATAATTTTGATAACTATATTTTCTCAAAATACTCGCCATTGTATTATATACAGTTTTTCACTCAAGTAATGGAATTTTCAAAACAGTTTTACCACTCATTTTCCTCGAGTGCTAACAGTTCACTTTTGTATGCATCAAATGCTTCTTCAGGTCTTGAGACCCTCCTTCCTCGCATGCGACTTTTGACTGTAGTGAAGAGAAAATAAATCACTTGGTGGCAGGCGAGGACTCTAAGGCGTGCGAGTCATTAGTTTAACTTTTGTTGACTTCAGGATCTGCATGGCGAGATTGGCCATGTGCGTAGTGTAACGTATTAGCCAGCGTGCCTCATGGCATCTATTTGGGGACGCTTGGTTGCGGATTAGTCTCGCCACAGGAAGAAGGGTTTTTCCGTTAAGGGAAGAACGCGGAGACGGGAGACACAAGGCTTTGGGTGTCTTCCGGCTTATAGAAGCTTTTCACTGTTATAACAAGCGAGGGGGTGGCGTGACGTAGGAGGTCACGTGGGCCTCGCCTATATAACAGAGTGTACGGAGCCAGTAGGCAGGTTCTGGAGACGGTGGGAGAACCTCGTGCGTGTGCACAAAACTTGGCGCCAAGACGGTGCATATGCGAGCCAGGCTCGCGAGGCTGGAGTCATTAGTTGACGAAGCCTGCGGACTTTATGTCCTTGGGTGACTGCGGTCACGGGGCAGCGATGCTGTGTGCGTGCTCCGAGGTGAAGAGTGGTTGAGTGCCACGATTCACGCCGATTCTCAATCGGATAAGATCGCTCCTGCGATCGAGGCAAACCAGCCGTTGGTGCGCCAGAAAGGACTTTGTGTCCCAGCGTGACATCCGGTCACGGAAGCTAGGCTTTGTGCGCGCTTCAAAAGTAGGAGTGGCGAAGGCCACAATCAAAACCATCTTCAATCGGGTTTTGGATCGCTCCCGCGATCAGGGGATAGTAGGTCTATCAGAGCTAGGGTGTAAGTAAGATATTAAGTGTATATATTTGTTTTGTTTTCTTTGTTAATAAATATATTGTTATACGAAAGCTCTGTGTCTGTGGTCGCTGTGAGTATCCATGACGTCACAGTAGAAACGTTGTCATGGTGCGGGGCGAGTCACCGCAGTCCTCCTTCGGTTGCCGTTCTTGAAGCTCGAAGCTCTTTTGATAGACATAGCTGTGTTCCACAAAGCAGTAACGCCGATGATAAGGTCCTTGCCACTACTCGTCACGCACCTTGATCTTCATCCCATTCGACATGGTGTCCTGGTAAGTGGTTAGGTATTGTGGCTAGGGTGTGGATTGGCGGATATACGAGTTCACGGTAATTTTAGTAATGTACCTAAAACACAACTGTCACTTGTGACTTACATGTGATTCGAATTCACTGCGACGAAGTAACACTTGCACGGTCGCAGAGTTACAAGCATCTGCGCTACTAGACTGGCAAATAAATAATTAATTAAATATATAAAATAATAAAATAATAATTATTATAAATAAATAAATAAATAAATAAATAAATAAATTCAATTACCGGCAAAGGTGGCTTGAGCGGCATTACTAATGTCGCTGCAATGACTCTCGAACGGGAGGTCCTAGATTCAAGTCCCGAAGGTGACAGGATTTTCGACACTAGCTATGCCAGCAACTTACGTCGATTTCATCGCTGTGATAGAGACGACAAATTTAGCCGTTGGCTTGCTCTCGTCGTTTGCGGGTTTTCTCCGCATCCAACACCCAGGCGATGCCGGAGCAGGAACGCGTACAATGGAACGCATGTGATATTTCCTTCCCCCTTTGCCTGTCCTGATGCTCACGGCCCTTAACTCATACCACTGCATTACCCTTACCGCACCAAAAGGAGACAGGTTCGGAGGGGCTTAGAGCGCTTTGTCCCGGCTGAGCAGTGCCCCGATTGGTGGGATACTTGGTTAGAAAATCTCGCATTGCGACGTAGATTGCGCCCCTGTGGAGAGAGTCACTGCCATCACCGCGATTAAAGAAAAGGCATGTCCACACTATCGAATGTTGTCCTTAGCCCAGTGCGCCTCGGAATAAAAACTAATGAATCAATTAAGCATTTAATGGAAAGTATCTCAAACGAAGATAAATCTCCAACCAAATCATTATATGTATTAAGATGTATAATGAGATTTCATAATGTGTTATGAAGAATTATAGTAGTAAATTTACCTTGACGGGTACAGTGTTACGCATATCATATATTATACTAATTTTACAGGGAAAGGAGTTATAAACAGTATTTGCTTGTAACATGGGTGTTGTTTTGACTGCTTAATTTAGTTATTGAGGTGAGTAGTATTCTGGGTGGGTCAACTACTTTGATCATAGGCGCCTGAGTGAATGGCATGTTACACCTGGAGGCAGCAGTGGTTGTCTGTGGTGGTTGGGAGACGGTGGTGAGGAGCGAGCGGGATGGACGGTCTTGACGTCGGTGTGTTGCTTGTGGGATTTCCCCCTCTTCCCCCGTATATTACTAACGGGGCACCGCCCCCAGCGAGAGAGGCACTTAAAAAAGTCCTTCACTATTCTTCTGATAATGAAGGAGGCACGTTTTTTTTTTTTTTTTTTTTTTTTTTTTTTTTTTTTTTTTTTTTTTTGTTTTTTTTTTTTTTTTTTTTTTTTTTTTTTTTTTCTATGTAAAGGGTAAATTGGAGTAATTGTGAGGGAATGTGACAACAAGAGGAAAGAAAGTTCGCGCTCAGCTCCGTGTTCCCGTGCATTACGGGATTCTATTTCGGCGATTCGCCAGTAGATAGGAGAAAAAAGAACTGAATGGGAAGCCGTTGCTGGATTTCTACTCCAGACATGGCTGAAGCGACGTAAGTAGCCATCAGTGCCTAAAAAATCCAGCCACCGTCGCGGCGTCGTATAATCCTATCCACATTCTGCATTATCACAGCAGTGATAACAGTTGTTGCAACAAGAGTCATCGGATCCGGCGAAAATTTTAAAAAATCAACTCAACTCTCTAGCGAACGTATCACAAGGCTGCGGCACTGGAGATTCCGGATTTTTAGCGTTATCTAAGGACATCATAACGCACGCGCGTCACAGTGAGCCTCTATGCAAGAGTCCACTCGCGCAGGCTGGCTGCGTGTCAAGTGGCCTGCCGACGCGTCGTCTTCTCGCCCTCCACGGAGGGCCGCGCAGGCAAAGGTCGAGGCTGCGGCATTGCGCGCGCGATTCCTCTGCGTCGGCGTTGCCGCCTGCTGCGTACTCGCTCCTGCCCGGGCTCTGCGCTCGCTTCGTCCTTCACGAAAAGTCGCAGACGCGCTTGACGCCGCGCCCGCAGGCCGCCGCTATCGCGACCTTTTTTCTTCTCTTGGTGTCGCGGCACCGCGCTCCAATAATCTCTTATTCGAAATTATCTGTGTAAGCGGTGGCGGAAACGGGGTGAAATTTGACTGGAGATAGATATCACAATTCCTTTTGATTAATGTGTGTACTACGAACCGTTGAAAATATTCCAGACTGATAATGAAACTATTTTATGCATTTAGAACGCAAGGAGCATTGAGATAACAAACTGAGATGTAAAGTTAAGTGGAAACATTTAAAGTAAATAATGGATATGAATATGTTCTAACCATATCATTTTGTTAAATCCATAAATGAACGAAAAGGATTCATGGTTAGATTGTAAACAGATTGAAATTGGCAGCAAAGAATTTCAGAGAGCCAGTGTATTGAGTCCGTGAATTTTCAAGAAGAATTAGACGAGAAAACAATACTGTTGATAATACTTTGGCTCCCCTTGTAAGTTGGGGATTTGAAGTGTTGGAACTGGGAACCCCCAAGGCAGCCAAAGATACCCAAGTGGATGTTGCAGCGGTCGCTTCTCGGCGGAAGAGAGAGAGGAGAGAGTGTGAAGGCGGAGAAAAGAGGGCCGAAGGTTTCGTGACTAGCCCTGCCCGTCTGGACAGCGTCCTCCGACTAACTGCACGAAGGAGCAATGTCCCTCGATCGTACAAAGACGCCGTAATTTCTACATCAACCGTAACCAATGTGTTTCTTGTATTCACTTGCATGTCCTGTCTCAATTTTCCTATTTTCATGTTCCATATACTCAAATCCACATTCCTCTTTTCATTCCCCATTTCAATAGGTTCAGGATCGTGGTGTTAAAGCATAAAAATAAAAAGAATTGTACAGAAAACTGGTTTACGCACAAGAGGAAGATAAAGTATATATTCAGTTATCGTTCAAAACAAAGTTCTCTCTGTTACTATTAAATTTCCCTAGTGAAATGAGTACGAAAAAGCAAGCGAGTATGGAAATGTTTAAGGCATTTTCCCAGACACAAATAACAAACATAAAAACGTATAGTTTTTTTTCAAAACAGAGGAATACTATTGTCATTTCCGGGGAAACCGCATAAATTTTATTTTCCAGCAAGCCAGCTGGAAGAAAACATCAACGGGAAACAAGTTTTCTTGTTCATCTCAGGGTTGCTGTTCGTTGGAAAATGTTCGCGAGTGTTAACAGAGTCACGTTAATGCATTGCCGGAACGGTTTGTACACATGCCAGGTTGCCAAGAGGGTCTGGAACGTTAGTTTGACAAAGGACCACCATGCGGTAAAAAACCGCAGGAACGAGACAGTCAGTTCCCTAGATTTCTAACTCATTCTATTTTTCTCTCATCATTTTAGTACAAACAAGGGACACGAACATAAGAGAAGAAACTTTACTTGTTATTATGTTAGTTATTGTTCTTTTAAACAAAAATTAGGGCTAAGAGAATACAATTGACTGCATAAATACAGTTTTAGTAGTTCCGCACAAATCAAGGTAAAACACGTGGAAGAGCAGTCATCATTACGAACTTAAAAAAGTACTTTTCCATCAAATCAGTTTTCAAAGTGTATTCAAAAATTAAAATTAATTTTAAGTAAAAGTACCTCGTTGTGCTTACGAATGACATAGGACGTAATCTGATTCATATTGATACTAAATAATCATTCATCTAAAAGATTCATTTAAGTTTGTATTTATGAACAAAGTTACCATTGCAAATATTTCACGGGCCTGGGAATAGCATCTTTACAGCCTTGGGTTGATAAAGATAAGATATTATCATATCAACTTAATTGAATGTTTTTGGGCATGTTATTTTGCTGAAGAGCATTGTTCTCGTGGCAGTAGTGCATATTTCTTATGGGAAGGTCGCAGTGATCTTCCCCTGCTGGATGGCGAGATCCGGACCGGACCCACACGTCGGCCTTGCGCGGGTTGTCCCCAACCAGGTATCTCTCCACCGTGGGGCTTCGTCCCCGTCTGGAAAAAAATATTTTATATCTCGACTTGTCTCCTGCAGGTGTGGCAAGTTGTAGGTATATGGTGTGTAAGTAGGGTCGATGGGACATTGACAAAGAGAGAAAGGAAAGATGTTGCGCGGCGGTCCGTGGCCCGTTTGTATAGAGAACTGCTCGGACATTAGCTTGGATTTGATCTGGAGAAAACCATCGGAAACTAACCGATGAGTTCAGCCGACCACTAGAATTGCTCCTTCCGCACAGCGGGTTGTATTTGACCTAGCTAAGCAGCTAGTGACGAAAATTCCTGCTACCATCGGGGCTTGAACCCCGGGACCCTCTCGGTCCGAGAGCCTGCAGAAGACATGGTAATACATGCCCTGAGCCACCGAAGCCGGTTACACTCCTTCGTATTCTTATAGGATATAATGAGTCAAACATGACAACTTTTAATTATTAATCACAGAGCAAAAAATGTCAATACCAAGACACTAAGTTTCTCACACCTACACTTAATGTTAAGCAACAAAATAGCACGCAAAAATACTATAGCCCAATAAATACAATGACTGGATAAATATAATTTTGGATCACACTTTTGTGAAAAAAGCAGTAGTTCCCTTCATAACGTACACATAGCTAGTAGGACGTGCAGCGCCCGTTCGAAATCCAGGCGGACTTCGCCCTTGAACGAGCGGCTGAGCTTTAACCACGGCTGATCTCGCGGCTGAATGAGCAACGTGGAAAAGTGTTGCGCTTATCCGGAGGCTTTAACAGAGTCGTCCGAACCAGACGGGCGGCGTCCTTCATCGGGGCAACGCGGCGGGCGCGCGCGCATTGCACTCTGCGGAGGGGCGGATGGCCGAGAAGACGAGGGCGGAGCATTGCGAGACTGGTAGTGAAGATAGCGTCTGGGAATGGAATTGGAGGGAACATGAAAAGACGAGGGAAGGAGGGATGGTGGGGAATGGGAGGGGAGAAGATGGACAAGCGGGGATGGAATATGTAGAGAGATGGGAGGGCAAGGGAGGAAGGAAGAACAAGGGAATAGAAATAGCGAGACAGGGAAGAGGAGAGAACAACGGGAGAGGAATGGGAATGGTGAGGGCAGAGACAGGGGAATGGGTGAGGTGGGCGAGAGGGTAATGGGAGGCAGGGGAGGTGAGGATGAAGAACAGGGGAGGTGAGAGGAATGGGGGGGAGCGGGAAAGAGGAGGTCAAGTGGAATGTAAAAGACGGGGGGGGAGAGGAATGGAAGGGCTGGAGAGATAATAGAAGAGAGAGGTAAAGGCGAGTGCGGGGAGGGATGTGGGTAAGGATTGGAGTAGGTGTATGGGGGGTGCGGGGACTGAATGAAATGAGAAAGGGAAAAGGGATATAGGCGATTGTTGTTAGGAGGGAGCGGGTGGCCGGCAGTGCACGCGCGAAACGCCGTCTGGCGGCCGTCGAATAAATCCCTGTGTGTCACGCGGAACGTTCGCCCGCTCTACTGCTCCTCAGTGTCTGCTCCGTGCGGTTACAAAAGTACAGTGGTCTCAAGCAGTTCTTTCTCAATCTTCCTCCTGTTAAGATTCAATCTTAGATAGGACCGCTTCGATCAGCGCATTCCCTGGCCAACTCTTTAACCAAGCCACTCCATTGAGGAACCAGGCCCACTCCATGAGGAACCGGAGTTCATGGTTTTTGAGAATTTCATCAGTTTTCATGAATTGATCGTTTTCACTTTAATGCGGTTACGTCGAGAACCCAAAACCAACATTCCAGCCATACATTGGGTTGCAAGTTGGAAAGTTTATGCCGTTGTAGTCTGCGGATCATCAAAAATTAATATCATGTTACAAACCGCATCCTCAGTATTATCAACTTTCGATTAAATTATTAAATCCAGGCCTCTTCTTATCAGCGTATGTTTATTATGAGGAAACGAAATTAACGATAGGGCGTTTCGAGACCCGGATTTGGCAGGGCATAGATTGGCAAAGGAATGACCAAAATGTCTGTTCGAAAAAGCACCGTTTCTTGCGCGTAGCGTCCTACAACACTATATCTATGATAAATAAAATTGTGCTCAGCCTGTTGGCCACAAAAGTTCGACAAAAATGTAGTAACTAAAATTCAGTGATGCTACGACTTTCGTTCTTAAACATACTTTGGGCATTATTCATAAAGTTTGCAATTTTACGGGGAAATCAGAGGTATTAAGCGAAAATGAGACCTGCTGCTATATTTTTAGGGTCTTTGGTCTATGTAGGGAGAAAATAAAGAAAACATTTTGCGGCTGCTTTCTTCAGAAAAGTTTTTTTTAATTACTTAACTTCCAAATAAGGAATATAAACCCAGAAAACTACTCATTTTTTTCAAACATTTTAATTATCTTATGTAAAAGATCTGATTTTTTAGATTCACTATTTATTTAAGACAAAATCTCTATCTTGCAATTTGTACTTTTCCAATTTTTTTGTAATTTCTAAAATACAGAGCTGCAAAAAATTGTAAGCAAACGTTTTTTTACAATTTGTTAGACATTCGAGAAAAAATTTAAACAAAAAAATTTGACAAAAAAGGCCCTTTTTACAAAAACAATAACTTAGCCTATTTCACACAATTTCGCAAAAAATTACTCACATTTTCCAAATTTCTGTCTCTTTTCAAGATGTCTTTGAATAACATTTTTATTTAGAAAAAAGTATTCATACTTTCGCGTAGTTAGAAAGATGGTGAACCAAAATATATGAATTAAACAATAAAGCAGTCAAAGAGTTAACAAAAAATGAGTCGTACACCGATTCTCTTCCGCATCATTTGCACTAATTTTCGGAGAACAAATTTGATAAAGAAACTGAGCCAATTATTGAAATGTGATGTTTAACTGTCAAATACCCTCCATTGAATCAAAATATCTACTTCAAAACTTCGCAAGGGCACGAGTTCGTCAAATTAATTGGTCAATACCAATATTTGAGAAACATTCTGAACGTTTTAGAGCCTAAATTCGAGGGCTCACAGGTAATTTTACTAATGTTACCTAAAACACAACTGTCACTTGTGAACTTAATGTGATTCGAATTCACTGCGATCGAAGTAACACTTGCACGGGTCGCAGAGTTAAGAGGCATCTGCGCTAACTAGACGGCAAATAAAAAATTAATTAAATATATTAAAATAATAATTTTAT
>BOPP01000019.1:7717782-7736472 GCA_017312745.1 Gryllus bimaculatus
GCTCTCTGGCTCTCTTATCTCCTCCCCAGCTCCGTTCTCCAAGAGGCGGCGCCGAGCGCGGCGCGGCTCGCCTCAGGCCCGGCGTTCGATAGGAACTTACGGCATCCGCTGAACGCGGCGCGATACTCCTACTACTCTGTTACCGCGCGCAAACATGCCGCCCACATCTCTTTCCGCGACAGAAATCCGCAGCACGCCGCGCCGCCGAACTGCAAGCACACCCGTCGAAGTCCTCTCTCTGTGATCGATTCTTGGCCAACGGAGACAAAGGAAAAAAGAATCGTTGAGACACGAGCAAGCATTTTGTCCCTTGAAACGTCAATTTTTTTAATAAACCTACCGAAATGTGTAACCTACCAGAAAATGTCTATTCAACCTCCTTCCTAACCTTTTTAGTGATACTATGTTTACCCCGCCCGACGCCTAATTAGACGGTAGTCACAATGGCAGCAGCTATAATATCTCCTGCCGCTTGAAAACAAACGTTGTGGAAGTTTCGAAACCCTGTTAGGGTGACTTTGTGTTTTAAAATTTTGTGTTGATTTGGTGGAAATTGGTCCTACAGCCGAGTAGAAACGAACAAAACTACCACAGCTGAAACCACATTTCGTTAGTCTCTTTCATTTTAGTCCCATAAATTCTTAAATGAGTGAGCATGGATCGACAAATCATTCTTTTGTCATAGCATGTATTTGATAGTATGATGTTAATGTGGGTTACAATATCTTTCACTATTTCATAACCATTGCTGCCGGTCTCGACACTATCACATTCACGACTTCATTCGTCACTCCATCAAAACTGTTTACTTCATAAGAACAATCTCCAGTTGTAACACTACTTTTTCGACGACGTCCTTTGAGGGGGCGGGGGCGGGGGCGGCGGCAGTGAGCGAGGCGAGGGTAGCAGCGAGGACAGGGATAAGACAGCATGCGGAGCGGGAGCGGGGCTGTCGGGAAGAAGACAGTAGACGGGGGCGATGGGCATGTGGAGTGAGAGCGAGGACCGGGAGTGGGCGGTGCCGGAGGCGGGGGTGGAGGAGGTGCCTGCGGAGAGTGCGCACCGAGCATTCCAGCTCCGCGGCGCCGCTATCTCCCTTCAGGCTGCAATTACGCAGTGTTCCTGTTTCTCTATCTTCTTCGGCTCCGTTACTCATTTATCAACAGTCCGCCATTTCTACCTGCTCCCACACCTACAACTTCGCGATCGCCTTCGTTATCGCTAAATCGCGTCCTATTAATTTCGCCAGGTCACGTTCCACGTTCCATCTTCCCGTGCTCTCTCTTCGTGCTCATTCTGTGTTTGCTTGCTCGCGTCCTGCGGTCCGCGCGGAGTCGCGTCCGTGCCGCAGGTCGGTAACTCAATGGCGAACTCGAGCTGGCGGGGAGCGCATTCAAATGCTTTGCAAGGCTACTCCCAAACGCTTTGCGAATGAAACTCAACTGCTCTAACGAACTTTTAAATGGTGTACACATGGAACTAGACATAGTACAGTTTATCATTTTCATAATGAAAGACTTGGCTATTTTGAATGCAATAAAGGGGATTGTTATACGGTACAATGTGTCTTATTATTAGCAATGGAAGACTGCTAAATATATAGTTTGTAAATGCGTTTATAACTGTTGTATTATTCTCAAAGTTTCGTACTTTTTATAATATACTCAAACGAAAGAACACAGAGTATTTCAGTGTATTAATGGGAGTGGATTACGGTTCTCACATGATAGAAAACTATGTTTTTAAAAGTGTAGAACATAATTAGAATGTATTTTTTCTGATACATTGAATGTAGTTAATGTGTATCTGGAACAATCTGTGAATTAATGTTCAGAATGTATTCCAAAGTTACAATGACAATAATAAAATCGCTCTGTGATATTCAAATCCTTTGGGAAGTTGTGCTATTAACAGCTAATTCTTTAAAGCAAAACTACCTCGACTTAACATGGAGCGTTCACTAAATAAGGAATAAATACATCAAAGATCTCAACGCTATATAAACTGTCAGAGCATGATATATAATACTACTTCCAAAGAAACCTCTACAAAAGTTACATAGAAGAGATTCCTTTGAGAAGCATCCGGAACACGCCTTCTATTGAAGACTTAGGACAACGGGAAAAATATTAGGCGGGTGTGA
This sequence comes from Gryllus bimaculatus, assembly GCA_017312745.1. NCBI lineage: Eukaryota > Metazoa > Arthropoda > Insecta > Orthoptera > Gryllidae > Gryllus > Gryllus bimaculatus. The sequence continues at coordinate 7,719,926 of BOPP01000019.1, forward strand.
TAGAAAAAGAAAGAAAAAACACAAGTTTTCTACATAGCAGAAAAAATATTGTAGACGATCACCAACTGTGATCTGGCTGTAAATAGGTTCAGCAATAGCACAAGACTGGTAATAGGTTCAAATTCAAAAATATACATTCATATGAAGGATAAACCTATAATGAATTAGAGTTCAGCTGCATTTCTCATGACTAGGGGGCGAATTTTGAAGACCTAAAATATCACCAAAAATGATCAATAAAAAGCTCTTAAAATGTTTTTTAAAGTGCCCTAAAAGCAAAGAAAAATGCCAAAAAAATTGATCAAAATCAGTTTAGATGTACAACTCAAGCTGCTGGATATTTATTATGCTGGATAGCTACAGCTGGATATCGAGGCTACTTCCTTGTGAACCTTGTGCTCAAGTAAACTCGGCTTGCTAACTTTGATTTGAACTGGACCAAGAAATCTTTGCCTTTAGTTATTGTGAAATCCGCCGAACCGACAATGGTGCTGACGGCGTCACAAGAATCTTAGATTACATACAACTACAGACATTACAATATCTGAGCAAAGAAATTGAACAGGCTACTTAGGAATTATGTAAAGATCATTTGTTGCATTTTGTAAATATTATTTGAAGCAAGTGCCCGTAAAATGTTAATAAAATCGATGAAATCCGCGAAAAATGCTTTAAAAATGAATGAATGTAAAACATGTCTTATTAGTGAAAATCGAAGAAAAATTCAAAAACATGTCATATAAAAAGAGTCATTTCCTTTTGTCATAACATAAAATCAATGTCTGTACTGTAACCGTTGCCTATCTGTGATTGAGATGGCAACGCTACATTTGAATAGCACGGTCATTAAGTAGTAAACCTTACAGATAGACGTTCTGGGACATTTTGAATTGGGGTGTCCGTGCCGACCGAAGCGAGAGAGAGAGTTGGTGGGAACGAGAGAAAAGGAGTTGAACGACGTACGCCAGAGGAGTCGGTACGTGGGGAAGATTAGCGAGAGCTAGGCGTGGAAGTGCACTCAGGAGCTACAGAACTTTATGGGGATTGAATCGTGGATCTGCAGCCACAAGCAGTGTATCAGGGCTCCGGCTTTGAACGGCCACTTTTGCGACGCGCCGGACTGGAAGCCGCCAACACGTGGACCTGTTGAGAACATGATTGGACCTGACATCACAGAGAAGGACGACTCTGATTCACAAGATCACGATAAGTACTCCCTCGAACGATTATTTAGTAACAACATTGCCCGAGTGGATTGAATAGGGCGTAAATGAAATGCTGAAAATATGGCACTTCTAAAACGTTTCTATGAACATTCGGGGTGTGAATAGATATTTGGAATAAATGGAACTTCATTATGTGCTTGTGGGTGGAGGAAGTAGAATTTTTCTAATGAAAATGGTTTACTAATGAAAATATAATTGGGTATGAAATAATATTTACTTCAGAAAAAAAAGAAACAACCATGCCAGAGAGCATAAATTTGAGATTTCTTTGTGCTGTAAAAGTTTCATGTTGTTTTTCAAGAGAGAGATTGTATTGATTTAAGTGTTCTTTTGTTGTGTAATATATTTGACTACTTTGAAGGGGAATATTGTGTAATTTTACATGAAATACTAATGTTAAATTAGGTGAGAGTGGAAATTTATTTTATCTTCTATTGATGTTATTCAAATTAATGTTTGTAACCTTGACAAGAACTTTGCAAACTGTGCTGAATTAACACTATCATGGTCAAAATGTTACTAAGACAGTATAATTGTAAAATAATTTATTAAATTTCATTGCTTTCTTCTAGAAGAGAGTGTGTGAAGAGACATGTGTTAAGTGATTTTTGTTATTGTACAAAGGGCAATTTTTGTTGGGATTTTTTGTTACAATAAATGTATTTAAGTTTGGAAGTTTTCTGGATAAACACTTCCTTCTCTAATAGGACATAGAAAGATCGACGATCCTTAAAGAAAAATAAATTTTTCAAAACATTTCTTTAACTGATGATTGAGAACATATAACAGTTATGAACCCTCCTAACAATAATAGAAAGTGGGGAGCCGGTTTCAATACTTGAAGGCATTGTGCTACAGTGAAAAGAAAAAAATACATTTCATTAAAACCCGGCCCCTACTCTTGATACTTTAAGCATAGCAAACTTTCTTCCTCTTTCTAAGGAGCAAACTTAAGGCAGTTTCATTATATGACTTAATTAAATATTTAAAAGACAAAAAAGAATTCTCTTATTTTCATTCTGTGTGCACTTTCTATATTCTCAGACGTTTGCTACCTGCCTTGCAATGGTTCCTGACTCTTGGTGATCTAAATAGTTCTTCCTCGCAATGTGTTAATATTATTACACAGCAGACAGTCTTCTTACACAGTAGACAGTCTTATTACACAGTAATTTCGTCCTTTCCTTCCAATGCTTCATCCTTTCCTTCCAATGCTTTGTCATTTTCTTCCCATTCTTCTCTTTCTCTTTTTGAACTGATTATTCTTCCGTTTCTTGCTTTTCTTTTTTCGTTCGTATTCTTTTTTTCTCATTTTCTTCTTCTTCTTCTTCTTCTTCTTCTTCTTCTTCTTCTTCTTCTTCTTCTTCTTCCTTGAACACCATGCCAATCTTCAACTCTGCCTTCAAATGTCAATGGAGAACATGGCATTTTCCACTAGAGACGACGTGGCTGAGATTTACTATTATCCTATTTTCGATGGTGTTTAGCAAAGTATACAAGGCAAATATTCTTCGGTGTATATATCACTGGTGGTGCTTGTGAAAGTGGAAAGATCTACCCTATCACATCTCGTAGGCCTATGAGTCCTAAAATGTGCTTCTTTAGGGAGATATTCTTCTTTAACACAAACAATTGTCCAGAAGTAAACAGATTCATTTTATTCAGGGTTGAAAGAATAAAAAAAAGTATTTCACCCCTTATATGAACATGTCCCCTTTTGCAAAAAACGTCTCTTCACGGTGCACGAAGCTTTTTCTCAAAACAGTCCGGACGTCACCGACCGTTCTCTTGATAAATATTCTCCATTCGCTGTCAAATGCGTCGTGATAAAACTAAGAATTTGGTTTATGTTACAGCGGTACTTTTATACATTACTTGTTGTGGGTCCCCTTAAAAATATTTCGATACAAACCGGTTATGAAATACATCAATGCAGAGTGCCAAAACGAGGGTTACATCATAGTCAATACAACATCCGGGCGGTCGGAGTCACCTTATTAATGTGCGCTGGCTCAGCCAAAGTGCCTGAAATCAGACAATCTATGTACTTGTATAGATAGTATCCAATGGGGGACACAACTCAACGCAGGAAAATAAATATTCCATATACATAAATTATCGCTATTATATACGCCATCTTTTGGTTTACGGTCTTCGTTATTTGCAATTAACATTATGCTTTATTCGGTATATAATTTACTTCAAGAGACGGATTGTTTGTTCTTGATCAATATATGTCGTATCCAAAGGTATTTTGGTAAGAAATAATATTTCAGGCTGCAAAAATAATCTGATTGGATATGTAGCATTACCTCATTTAGTGTAAATTTACGAATTTTCAGCTACGGTGTTACGAGTTTTCAGGTGGCCTGGTGTGTATGAAAAATAGACTAAGCCCCATAGCTCTACATCAACACACATCTTCTTGCCAGCATCTCAACAATACCTATAATATTATAAAGATAGTACACGAATAACCTATCCAAACACATCTACTCCAAATCATCTGTACCAACTTCAAATTTGATCCCAAACTCTTCACATATTCCTTCGCTCAATCCTTGAACGAATGCTTCCTCTCTAAAACCAACCGCAACTCTGACCAAGTTATCCTTACGTAGTACCTCAATATCTCTCCACTATCACTTCCTTCCATAACATTGCTCGTCGACAAACAACCAGAAAATTCGACAACTCCTAACATCCATAGACATCAACAAAGCTCTCGAAGCCGATAGAGTTCGCCCCGTACCCAACATCAACACAATGAGAAATGCAATAGACTTATGCTTAATCCTAAACTCCTGTTTGATAATGTCACATTTCCTTCCTTCGGACAGAACTGGTCGAGTTACCATAATCCCTAGTCTCAAATTCAATCCATTACCCTACCATTTCCAATCCATTACCCTACCAATTTCGAGAAACATTATTTTGCTAATCTAGGGGATATTTTATTAATCTGACAAAATAGTGCGACAATTCAGCGAATTTCCTAAATTCTGTCCCTGCTTAGGGAGAGAGAGAGAAACGTACGTTCCAATAAAACAACCGAAGACACTTCCTCGAGCTCCGAAAGAAGAGTTTTGTACGGGAACATACCGACTTCCAAGCACATAGTTGCCTCAACTACCCACAACCAATAATGTAGAAATGACGCAAATATGAATAGAAATAGCTTTACCATATAACTCATTTACATATTTACTTTATCGCTCTTACTACGTAAGAAGAGAAAGCATTGCAATCGTGCTCAGAAAAACGGAGAATTTTCGGCAGAAAACTCTTATTGCAGTGCCCTGGTGACGAAAAAGTGGGTAAGTATTGTTCATTAATATAGTATGTAAATCACTTCCTCTAAAGTGTCAGAATACAGTCTTAATATAATCTAATAATACGTACGATAAAATACATGCTGTTGTAACACCACTAGTTCTCAATTTCTATTGCATTTAGAACGTTCAAGAATGAATGTTGAACTAAGATATAAAAGAAAGTTCACGCAATTTAACCGTGGAATATTGTGTAGAAACACAGAATAAAAATATTCCGTAATGTTTCCGTATTTCGCAAATATTTAAAACGCGATTTAGCCTTTGTAACATTCAGCCAACGCCAACTGAACGAGGACAACAGATGCTCAATGCCCCCAGCCACCTCTGCAAACCAACCGCAACCAATGCGGCCGTGGATTCCGCGCCGGGCCAGGTCAAGCCACCTGCAGTTCTTCGCAGTCACCTGCAACCTCCGCTTGGCTATTTTAGTCAGCGTGGAGCAGTCCATGAACTTTAAAGACTCGCTACCTTACATAAAATTCATTCCATTATCTATTCTATTTAACTCGCTTGAAATTTGAAAATATTTTTTAAAAATATTGTTATCACACATTTGAAATTTAATTTCCTCTCAAATTATCGTTCCCGTCGTCAATTTACTTTTATACTCGATTTTAAAGTAGAAAATACGGGATAGGAATGTTAACTGGCTCCACGTTTTGAATACATGTACTCTGAGTTCAAATTATTTTACATACTGAAATTATAGCATACTATTATATTGAAATCGTATGAAAAAATCTTATCCTCAAATACTGCGACTTATCTTTATTCCTAATTTCTAATTGAAATAAAACGATGCACTCTCTAGTCGTGTGATATGTGTTTAGCATCGTTAGCTACCCAATAACTCGAGGAAAAACCAAAAACAATGAAACAGTTTCGATTGTCACTGAAAAGTGCAATATTTTATTGTGTTATTCCACCTAGTACTTCCATACTGGTCCAACCGACTAGATTAGCTTACTCAGAGCTTTACACCTTGCGACATACGTTATTCATGTGACATTCAGGCTCCAAGGAAGAGGTCACTCGCCATTAAATATTTGCTATTCACGTTTTACGTTATGAAATAGTAACTTTTTATATTCTTGTTTTTCAAAGAACTTCTGTACTATATTTTATATATATATATATATATATATATATATATATATATATATATATATATATATTGTAGCCGTGTTTCTGTGTTATTGCAGTATTCCCGAGGGCTGTTTTTTCTAACACATTGAATTTATTGAAGTTATACAACTATTTATTTATTTATTTATTTATTGTTCTCGGGAGTGTCAAGCTATCTTTTGGAAAACAATTTTATGTGGTTTTGTTTAGTAGCATTTTTTCTGTTGTAGGGTTAGCAGTTATCGCTATTTCTAAAATACTGACTGACTGTTTCAAACTTCCAACCGGGGCTCACATAACAAAGCCCCCAACCGCCTGTCCGCCGCGATCGCCGATGTTTGCAACCCGGCTGCGTCGGGCCGGGCCAGGCCACCTGCAGTCCTTCGCAGCCACCTGCAAGCAGCGCTTGGCGATCTGAGCCCGCGTGTAGCTGTCCCCGGGATTTACAGGCGGCGAGGCGGGTGGCCGGCGCGCCGCGGTTCCTCCGCCGAAAAGGCGGGCTACGCGTCCGCCTCCGCCCGCGTCGGGGGTCACGGCGCGCGCCGCTTAAATCTGGCCGCGCTCTCCGCCCGTAAATCGTCGCAAACGCCGCGCGGTTTTTTGCCCGGTGGAAATGCGTGGTAGCAAGTAGCGGCGACAACTCAAATGCGACTGACGTAGCTGTCACGGCGTGTCTCATATCGGAATTGATGCTAATAATATGATAAGCTTTCCAAGCAGTAATAAAAAAGAATGATGTAACTGAGAGAATTCTACTGTATCGGTTATTAGAAAGATTTTTGAATTTATTCCAATTGCACACACATTATTATGTTTTATAGATATAATACATTTGTTGTCATTTATGGGTGAAATTATTATTAGAACAAATAATAAAAACTTTATTGAGTTGAATTTATACCACTTATAACGTTTTAAAATTTAATAACACGTACGATTCTTGATCACACTTTTTTCTAACAATCAAATCAATTCAGCATATTATTTGCCGAAACGTAGGTCGGACGTGAAATGGTAAATTTAGAAACAAAGTTATTTTCGAAGACGTGAATTTTTAACAAATCATTTATTGTACACTAGCATATTTGGTATCAACGAAAAATCTCTAAGCGCCATTTGATCTATATAAACGAGGTGAAAATATTTTGCTTCTAAACAGACATTATCTACGACTTGTCTATACACTCGTAGTGAACCTCCTTTATTAGACCCTGAGAGAATGACAATTTATTGTACTATTTCGTAATCAACCCCGTGCATGTCATTTCCTAGTAGGTGGTGGTGTTCTCTCCCGCCCCGTTGACATACTGGGCTGACTTAGTGATTTGCCACCGACATATCTCCTCCAGTGCGGCACCGCCCCAGCAAGGACAATTTCGAAGTTCACGTGTTCCGGAATGCGTGGTAGTGTACACTTGCGTGTACACTTGCGTGTACACTTGCGTGTACACTTGCGTGTACACTTGCGTGTACACTGCGTGTACACTTGCGTACAATGCTGTACACTTGCGTGTACACTGCGTGTACACTTGCGTGTACACTTGCGTGTACACTTGCGTGTACACCTTGCGTGTACACTTGCGTGTACACTTGCGTGTACACTTTGCGTGTACACTTGCCGTGTACACTTGCGTGTACACTTGCGTGTACACTTGCGTGTACACTTGCGTGTACACTTGCGTGTACACTTGCGTGTACACTGCGTGTACACTTGCGTGTAACACTGCGTGTACACTTGCGTGTACACTTGCGTGTACACTTGCGTGTACACTTGCGTGTTACACTTGCGTGTACCACTGCGTGTACACTTGCGTGTACACTTGCGTGTACACTTGCGTGTACACTTGCGTGTACACATTGCGTGTACACTTGCGTGTACACTTGCGTTACAGCGGGTACATTGCGTGTACTTGCGTGTACATTGCGTGTACACTTGGTGTACACTTGCCGTGTACACTTGCGCGTACGCGTGTCACTGCGTGTACACTTGCGTGTACACTTGCGTGTGAACACTTGCGTGTACACTTGCGTGTAGCACTTGCGTGTACACTTGCGTGTACACTGTGCGTTACACTTGCGGCACTGCGTGACTGGTGGCCTCGTGATACACTTGCGTGACACTTGCCGTGTACACTTGCGTGTACACTTGCCGTGTTACACTTGCGTGGTACACTTGGTGTACACTTGCGTGTACACTTGAACGTGTACACTTGCGTGTACACTCTGCCGTGTTACACTTGCGTGTACACTTGCGTGTACACTGCGTGTACACTTGCGTAATGTGACCACTTGCGTGTACACTTGCGTGTACACTTGGTGTACACTTTGCGTGTCACTTGCGCTGTACCATTGGCCGTGTACACTGCTGTCCTTGGTGTACACATTGCGTGTACACTTGCGTGTACACTGTGTACACTCGTCACTGCGTGTCACTTGCGTTGTACGACTTGCGTTGTACACTTGCGTGTACACTTGCGTGTACACTTGCTGTACACTTGCGTGTACATTTCGCGTGATACCACGTTGCGTGTACACTTGCGTGTACACTGCGTGTAGCCACTTGCGTGTACACTTGCGTTATGGTACACTTGCGTGTAACTTGCGTGTACACTTGCGTGTACACTTGCGGTCTTGCATGTACAGCTTGCGTGTACACTTGCGTGTACACTTGCGTGTACACTTGCATGTACACTTGCATGTGCTCTTGCATGTGCTCTTGCATGTCAGAGCAAGTATGTGGGTTTGTGAGGAGATATGAGGCAAATAATGAATTAAAATCACATGTATTTTTTGGCAGTTTGTTAGGGTACTGATCTGGTTCAGCATTCACCTGGTTCGTCCTATATTCTAAGAAAAACTACCAATCAGAGCAACTAGACGTAAAATTCTTATCCTGACTATGGTCGAATTCAATCAATCTACAATCTAAAATCCATATGCAATCCTAGGACAACATACGTTCTTACAAGTGTGTTCTGTAACTGTAGATTCTAAAACTAACTTGTAAATTGGAACCGCTCCTAAATTGACACTAACAAATTCGGAGCCATATGCGCAATATGCACACCAGCTCCATCGACATAACAAGTCGAGCGTCGGTTGGGGAGGAACTCGCAACAACAGAGACTGAATGAAATGAAAGTTGGTCCTACCGGTTGAATCAAACGACGGCTGTTTTGGCGGGGTACACGCTCCCCCAACGGACTGGCTATCTGAGAGATCATGTAATGCATTTATATGGACGATTTATTCTTAAATGCCTATGGCTAAATTGTTTCCCGGCATGGAGAACAGACTTTTCGTGAAAGAATGCGAATTATTCATAATGATCATGACTAGTACACTACAATGCAAATTAGATTGCGCCGATCGTCTGTAAGGGAACTTGCTTTACAAAAATATCTAGACCCGTTTTTAACTTCTGTTACAGTTAATCTTTTTTGTAGCCGAGAAATAATACATACTTCTGTATACACTGTAAGATTATTGAAGGGATAAACACAAATAAAGTTAATTGTCGAGGCCGCTAAGGCTGAAGGTCATTGCTGCATCAACTCGTGTTCGTGTTGTCCTTTCGTTTTCTTCACACAGTTCACAGTGGTCGCTATGTGACCAAGTTATTAAAAAGCGACTTAAAAAAAGTTAAGTCTACTTTTTTTACATAAACATTTAAGAGTGGCAGAAATAATTTTATTACATTAAAGAGTTTCGGAGAGACACAAAGAACAGAATTTACTTTTCATTTTCTTGTACCTGGTGATTGGTGAGACACGGTTGTTATTCGTTAGCCTAAGAGCAGATTTCAAGCGCGACTAATTTGTCCGTAAGGGATTGATTATTTTGTTTCTGGACGCTCGCGTCAACTGCTGTAGTTGTTAGACCCGTAAGTGTGGTGCATCTTATACCCCGAGAGACGGCGGTACTTTTCTACTGCTGGGACGTAATCCGACTTTTTACATTTCTCCCACAGATAACCCACAGATAATTGTTATGGCACTGCCCCGGGGTTCGCCTCGTAGTAATCAGAGTTACCACGAAAAAACAGGTGGTATTGTCAGTAAAGCAGCCAGCAGGAGAACCTCAGGAAGCAGGGCAGCCAGCCGTTGAAGTCTTCTTCAGACAGTGACTGAATTCGACCTAGTTGTGTTTGTAGCCAGAATCAAAAATTCACTAACTACGGAACCACAACTCTAGAACCTCCCGGTTAGAGACACTAGACATTTTCAACAATTGTCTAAGCTCTCTCAGTCACTCAGTGTTTGCAACGGATGTCATGAAGACAAAAAAGATGTTAGGTTAAAAGAAAATAATGATCATGGATGAAGAAGATTGATGGAACTAAAGGTAGAGGAAATGCCGCTATCGAAGGAATATCTACCACGATCTCCTTTCGTAGAATAGTAATTTCTCGTGGATCGACCTGGATTTCAAACGCGAGTAGAAGGTGAGCTCCTAAGCTCCACGCACACCGGACGTCTATTTTTATTAACACACAGTAGTACAAAACATTCTTTAGACTTGGTTTGAGGTCATGTCCAACAGGCACAGGGGTGTCCAACTTGCAAGACCTCAAGGGCCACAACTAAAACCGTTAACATGTTTGCGAGCCATATTTAAAGTTCTCGGTTGATCCACACCTGCCTTCCCGGTATTGTTGATCTTGGCAGCTTGCTACTGTGAAACAGGGGGAGGAATGGAACCTTGCGTGATATCAGTCCGTACCATCCAAAACGCAGGAAAACTCATTGACATTATTTTGAATTTCTGAATTTAGCAGAAAAAGTTCTTAAATCTCCACTTAACCTAAGTTTACATTAAAGGGGTATAGACCCCGACAGAGCGTCACGGCGCTCGAAGCGCAGTTCTCTTCCGACATGGAAGGGACGTTTACATTTGATTAATAACCTTTTGCGGGCCATCATAAATGGCACCGCGGGCCGCCAGTTAGATAACCGTGTATCTAGCAGTTGAGTCTACAACTCAAGTCATTACCCAAATCATGTTTTGTTTTGAAATTAAACATAAAAATATTATACACCAGGTATAATTCTGATAATCAATTAGTCTGAATTTCCCGAAGAAGTTAGGACATTATCATGATTTCTTATAGCAAAACGCTTTTCTCGTATGAATTATGAAAACCTACGATTACATTGCTAATGAATAAGCATTCTGTGATAACAATAACAACCATAGCTGAACCCCTGCGATTACGTCGCACCAAAGCGAAAGTTTTAGATTACAATAGAAAAATACTACATTATACACTATAGGGTAAATCGACAACCAAAATTTTCTTTCCTGAGTTCTTGTACTCAGAGACATTAAACGAGGGAGGTTTTCAAATTTTGGAAGAATGCAATCCCTATTCACTGGAAACTCAGTTTTATTAACACCTGCTTTACCAAGGTCTGTACATGTATAATGCAGTGGAATATAGTACGATATCTCACTATAAAGCATAACTTAATGTATCGCGTATATTACTTACTGAAAATTTTTCGACTTGTGTCGGACGTGCGTTTATATTCCTTCACTAACCTGTGCATTTAAAAAGTCAACATTCGAACTTTAAAAACTCGTTGCCTTCGCTTCTTTAACTATAACCTCATGATACAAGCCATGACTGACCGATGAGTGGATCGAGAGTTGCCAAGTAAACATCACGGTGGCCTACGAAGACCAACTACGATTTGTATTGTTGTTGGTCTTGAAAATGACGTGTCGGACAAATAAGTGTCAGATAAGTGTCATTACACTTCTTTTACCACACTATTAAAATTTTGTTTTTACTATACAACCTGATTGTGTTAATTGGCGCAAAATGTCACTTATGAAGATGAGAAGTATCATGTGATAAAATACCTAGGGCATTCTACCTTTCATTTATATTTTAGGGTATTTTTGTCGCATACAATTTCAGCCTCGTTAAGTTAGTTTGTTTGTTTGTTTGGGTGTGTGTATGTACGTATGTATGTGTTTAGATGTTTGTTTGTTTATTTATTTATATGCGTCAAAAACAGTTAATAACTGTGTGTGGCGTTTATCCCAATGATCTTGCAATGCGAGAGAAAAAATATGGCCACTCAAAAATTGTTCTATATTGGGAAATTGCACACAACTTCGCTACGTCATGCTATCGAATATATCTTATGATTCTCTATCTTTATGTGTCAAAAGTGTAGCATATTTTATTCAAGCGTCTCGTGAAAATTTAAGATTCGATCAGAGAAAGCGATTTCCTCCCCTTTGCAAGTCACCGAAGTGCAGCTAATTTAGTTGTCAAATAACATAGTAAAGTCATTAAAGCAAATGAGATGTCAGACTGAGACAAGAAATTAGAGCGACCATCGAACGTGCATTTATAATTATTACTTTCGGCGAGACTATACGTTAACCCAAAATCACACGCTGGCACTGAAGCAGACTGCCTCATTATCGTTGACTGACCATGAGTGTATCGAGAGTTGCCAAGCAAACATCACGGTGGCCTCCGAAGGAGTACGGTTTTCAACGAGACACTGCTGTTACAAAAAGGCATACCATGAACCCCTCTTTCATATTACGTCAACTTGCCTCGTTCTACTGAACGTAAAATACGTAATCAAATTTTGTAATTATTATATTAATTTTGTTTTTTGTATCTAATGCATTATCTAAAACTATATTATCTTCTCCCCCTCAAAATGAATCGTACGTATAAATCGCCAGAAAAATCTGTTTTATCGGAGTCTATCGAAAAGGACTTGTCATCTGTAGCCTACTATTTCAATGAGCCTTCTTCAATTACTTGGCGAGATATGTTCAGTCAGAGAGAATGCTGATTGTGGAAATCAACCTAGCAGCTACTCCAAACGGTAAATACCACAAGGATGACCAAGTCTCAAGCAAATGAATTTGATACAATACATCCCCGATGGATCCCCCAAGAAGCAGTGACGTATTGAGAATGAAAAATCAGTCCGTACGAGTAGTATGAGCTCAGCGGTACGCGTAGTATATTTTATTATAGAAGGATTAGACATTAAAGAGAGTCTAGGTATTTGAGCAGGTTTCGAGAATCGGATTCGAGAAATTTTTACATTGTATTTGAAGTTACTCTCAGAAACTTCCCTTCAGTCTCTCCTCTTCTGATTCCCAATCTCGTGTATTTTCAGATGTAGCTGACAAGATGTGCATAATAAAAAGAATCTTTTTGTCAAGAACCTTTCAAGAACAAACGTCAACTTTTCCTCTCTTAGAGAACAGAAAGCAACAGCTGGCACAGAGACAATTTTATTTCACACTTGTAATTCAGTTCTGAAATCATACGTCAATTATGTGTACAGGAATACCAATTAACATATGATACAATAATAATGTTTGTTTTTGATTGTATCATCGAAATACACAATTTTACGTTATCAACATGTATTTTTATTTTGTTTTCACAGTGAGACATCGATTTCGAAATTGCACTCTGATGAAGCAAATTTTATTTTCTCCAGACCGGTCTACCTTCTCGGCTCCGTGGCCGCTCCTAGCATGATCAATTACCCTTTTTTGTTGATTATGCTTTTTGCTTCTTCGCTCTTCTAGCGGCGGCGAGATGAGAAAATATCGCCTAGAGAAGCGGTGCGGTCTGCCCCAGTTGCGAGGCGGAGGAGGTGTGCCTGGGCGTTGCACCCGTACGCGGGGCGGGCCGGGTGGGCGGGGAACGGAGGGGCGGGCCGGCGGGACGCAGGGGAGGCGCGCCGCTGCGAGGCGGGGGCGGAGGCGCACGCCGCACCCTGACCGCCTTGGCCCCGCCCCGCACCCGCCCACGCCCCGCCTTGGCTCCGCCCCAGCTCGCCCGCGCCCTGGTGCCGTCGCCCGATAGCACTGTGCGCCCGCGTGAACATCTGAAGGCACGAACGTTCTAAGAATTTTCTCTATATTAACGATTTGCAGATTTTTTTTATATTTGTTTTTTCAGAAATCAAATATTATTCATTCTGGGATCCAGGAAGAAAAATTTAAAAAATCTAAATCCAACATTGAAAAATACATTTTCACCCTAATTTTTTAATATTTATTTGCTACCTGTTCAATTGTACAACAATGTTTGAGGGAGTTGAATATAATATTACAATAGGGTGCTAATTTTGAGACTCAAGTATAATAAATCACATTTGTGTTTTTTTCTATCTGCAATTCTCGAATACGGATTGACAATATTCCTACGATATTCATACAATTTACAATATTCCTACGATATTCATACAATTTACAATATTCCTACTGACTATAATGTAAAATAAAATAAGTTTTGTATTCACTTTGACCAACATCCCATTACGTAGGATGTTTGAGGTTACAGGGTGAAGTCTTTGGGGAGTTTAGCTAAACTAGGAATGAACCACATTCATTGATTGTCAATGGTATTAGAAGATTGAGAAAACATGTGTTTACATCGTACATTATTTCGTGTTTTCCTAGCAGCATCCAAATGTTTATTTTCGAACTCTGCTAATTCAAATACGAGTATTCCGGCAAAAATCAAGAATGATGGAGAAGTTTGTACAAAAGTATCATTTGAAGCTCAAGAGATTTACGTATCTTTACATAATGCTACTGAATAAGAAATTGACTACTTAGAAAGTACGAGGAGTAATAGTAATGTCTTACATTAATTTCAATAAAATGCATGTCACCTGTGAATATTCATAATCAATTTTCAGAGTATTTTATAAATCCCGAAACTATCACGTGGTCAGTCAACTTACTCCTATAATAATAGTTATAATAATAATATTAATAAGAATAACATTATTAATAATTAATTAATAAAATATAATATATACTTTATTAACAATAACATTATTAATAATATTAATAATTATATTAATGTCTAACTACAATTTCCTCGTGGGAGAGAATACGTTTTAAGAGACGGAGGCTAGGTTTTTAGTCGGTATCCCAGTTGGGAGTCCGACATCATCAGCTTCACTGGTATACATAAAGGATTTTCCTTCTCCTTAAAAAAATTCTAAAAAATAACATTAATAATAATAATAATAATAATGAAAGTGTTGTTTCTTCCTGCTGATCCTGATCAAGTGTTGCAGATTGATGATAAGCTTTACGTAGGTTTGGACCTTATAGGGACAATCTTAGGTAGATTCCAGGAATTAAGACTTTAGCAGTTTATGTATATATATGCATAAATATTTATTAGTGTCTCAACGTTCGCACATTTAGCATGTGCCTTGTCAAGAGAAATTAACACTGAAACTCTATTGTCTACGCTATTGTCAACGGTTGTTCCTATATTGCTCTTGACAAGGCACATGCTAAATGTGTGAAACGTTAAGATATGAATAAATATATATAAACTACTCAAGTCTTTATTCTTGGATTCTACCTGAAATTGATCCTATACGGTCCAAACCTACTTGAAGCTTACATTTATCTACAACAAACAACAACAACAACAACAATAATAATAATAATAATAATAATAATAATAATAATAATAATAATAATAATAATAATAATAGTAACGTTAATAATAAAATAATTTAATAATAATAAACGAGAATAAGGAATTACTATTCAAGGAATGTATGAATTATAAAAAACATATTTTAAAAGTTAATAAATTATCAGGGCAAGTTTTTCAAAATTTTGAGAGAAATTTTGAATGACTTCGTTTTGTTCTCATAATTCTAACAGCACCCAACCTCGATAGTTTCAGACTTGAAATTAGACGTAAAATGTTGGCCATAATTCAGAAGGTCAATGACCGCTGTTATCGACATGGCCGCGCCACATAATTCTCATAATTCCTTTCGACAGTCGAATGAATCAGTGTTAGAAACCGGGAAAACGAGTAATGGAAACTTGATACGAGGCATGTGCGGAAACTACGATAATTGCCGATCCAGCAAGTCTCTGCATTCAAAAACAGCTTAAAATAATATTCCCGACATTTCAAGGACAACGCAATTTCAACTTTCGTTTTTCCCTTTCAAATCAAATGAATGGAAAGGCATAGTGCTCGTTTGAAATTCAATTTTTTTCTACCAGCGAAGATACAATTCATAAAATAGTTGGTTAAATTTCTAATTACAAACTAAAATTTTCTCTCGTATAACTTCGTTGTCCTATTTTGTTTTTCTATTTTTTATTTATTGCGTTTTTTCAAGGTTTAGGTTTACAGTCACTTCCTGTACTTTCATATATTAAAATTAAGTTGTATATAAATAACTCATAAAACTAAATACTTCCTATGTATAAAACCACTTTTAAAGAGGTCTTTAAAAGTTCTTAAGGGACTTCTAAAACGTCTTAATAGAGTAAAGACTCGTTAAAGAGGTATTTCAAAGAGTCTTTAAAATCTGTTTGTAGAGAGAGGTGTGTAACGAAAAAAACTTGCTTATACATTTGCAACAGTTCTATCTGCACGCCTACTTTGTGTCGGTTTGTAATGGAAGGAAACCATTTCTCGCTCCCGCGTGTGTTTCGGGCAGAGGAGACTACGCTATCGTTATCGCACGAGCGTTTCGCAAGAGCGGAATCTTAGCGTGAGACGGTAAGAAACGAACAGCTCGGCACTGCGTTAGTCGATCCCAGCAGGAGAGGTCTCGTCTGAAGGAACTTACTCTGCCGCAGTAGATTCAATCGATCAACTGAACCAACGCTCCCCAGCAATTGTAATGCTAAAATGATTAAATGTTTTGCCAATATACTATGGTTGTCCGATTATGGCGCTCCGGAACTTGGGTCCAGCGATGGCGTGAATACACTTGGGCAGCAAGAGAAAGAGAGAAAGAAAGAGAAAAAGAAAGAGAGAGAAAGAAAGAGAGAGAAAGAAAGAGAGAGAAAGAAAGAGAGAGAAAGA